>DWNE01003379.1:0-16805 GCA_018249875.1 Cecropterus toxeus | reverse complement strand
TAAGATGGAAGCTTCGCGAGAAGGGCCCTATGCCAGACCCGGTCAAAGGCCTTCGCAATGTCTAGGCTTACAGCCAATGCCTCCCCGTTGCTGTCTATAGCTTGCGCCCATCGGTGAGTGAGGTACACTAGAAGATCACCAGCTGAACGGCCCTGGCGAAAACCATATTGGTGATCACTACTATGTGGTGGGTCGTGGTAGGTGGGGTCACTACTATGCCATTAAGGTCAAAAACATATCGGTGGACAAAAATAATCTTTAAAAATACATGATGAAAAGTAATGAAAATATTTCAGTCGTACTGATTCACGATTGCTTTATTTAGAAGGTTATTATTACCTTTTAATACGTATAGTTGGTACAAATTTTAACAATAAAGATTAAGCAAGCGTATTTAGCATTTGAACGAACAGTTAGGAGACCGAATAAGTAACAGATTACGATTGTTAAACACAACGGTTGGGTGAAAGTTGGCATATATAATTAGCGATGTGATGACGCTAAAGAGCTTTCAGCATTTCATGAGTCATGCAGTCAATCTGATCTTCTGATGAACCTGATTATCTGACTCATTGTGTGCCGTAGAAATGAATACATACAGAAATCCAAATAAAACATTTGACATATTACAATTTTTGTATGATAGAGTTAAAATTTTCACGTTCACACAAAAAAGTGAATATTTTTCAAATGTTTTATATGGATTTCTGTATGTAATAATTTTCTGTCACTCGGAGTTTTTTAGATCTATGAATAAAACGTTATACCTGTATATGAAGGCAGCATAATGGGCAGAATATGGACTGCAACAATTAAAAGCTTTTAAGCGTAAAACCATTGAAAAAATGTCATGGAAATGAAATTGTTCAGTTAACTAAATGTAAAAGAAATATATATTAATTAATCATCAGTAATCAAAGAGCTATCATAGCTTATTAAAATAATAGAAATATACTTAACACTACATAACTTACATGCCGTCAAACTACCAATGCAATGTCATTTTTAAAATTTTGCTATATACTTAGTGCAGGCGTATTGGTTATATTTGGATTAAACTTATAAATACTAATTGCTTTTAGTATATATTTGTTAATATTTGGATAAAATTTAAAGAGTTGCATTCAATTTCTTTTACTACGAGGTCTCAGTTCATACTTTATAGAATTGCGTCCAAAATCTATTCCCACTTTTGAGGATAAAGCGCAGATCTGTTAGTAGTACAGGGACTTAAAACCGTACTCTGTATTTACACTTAGTTACTTCTTTATGTAATATATCAATTAATTTGATATGTGAATTGTGTGTATGCGTATGGAAGAATTATTTTAACGTAAAAATGAATGAGTCTTTTTTTGCCAATGCTTGTTTGCAGTAATCGGATATATTTTTTTCTGAGAATAATGAATGCTATTAAAAGTTCAGCTAACTAACTAAATTACATATTATATAACAGATTAATAGTTTTTAATTTTCCTAATGATAAAAATATGTAAAAAGAACAAAATAGGAATCTCCATATCATTAATATAAAATCGGACATAAAGCTGCGACTTTCTTTAAATTCTGATCACATGCCTTCCAAAATTTTGTCATAGGTACAACTGAAAAGCAGATTCTACTTAACACCAGGTGACAGACAGCGTAATATATTAATGTACAGGTTACTTCATTACACAATTATTCAATTAATTATGTGGTAAACTAAAATAAAGAACACAATATAAATGATATCATCTACATACATTTTCTATGTCAATGTTTGAACTTGTTAGATTAGATAATTAACTGGTGAGTTTCTGAATCCACAACTTTTGTATAAATTGGTGCGTTATCTTTTTTTGGATCAGACATTTGACCGCGCTGCGGCAGTCCACTGATTTTAAATTGAGAAACATGGATTATTTGGTAAGATTTTTGAAAGAATTAATAATCCGATTTCCTTATATTAAGGGTATTAAAGAATAAAACATTTTTTTGTTTCAGAGTGCAATTATAGTAGTGGTTGGTAATAGCTTTAGTGGAAATTCAAGGAAGAAGACTGGATCCTGGGCCTCAAGAACTGAATGATGCAGCAAAGTTACCGGCGCTATCTAATCAAAAAAGATACGCTACCAAGGAGATAATATTGTATCTTACACCTGGTGAAATCAAAGCTTTGCAAGAGGGTCAAGGATTGCTAAGTTTTCAAAATAATCATCAGTTGGATAGCAAAAAACAAGCACAACCTTACGCGCAGCAATTGCCTGCTAATCAAGATCAAACTCAACAACTTCATCGGAATTTTGCGAATCCCCAACTCCTGAAAGTAGCCCCCGTTGAAGAACCCCAATCAGAAAATTTCAACCCTATTATTGCACCACCCGAATATAGTCCTTTAGACAACCGTGCTTACATAAGTTTTCAACCTCCACATCAACTGCAAAACAGCAAACCAATTCCAATTTTCCCAGAGCCTAATGAAGAGAAGAAGCCTCGTAGACCTGAGTTACCTAAATTAAATGCTAATGAGCCTCGTCATGAGAAAAATCAGGAAAACCACTTTTTGAAGGATCATCTAAAGCAACAATGGTATCGACTTTTGGATCAGAATCGAGCCCAATTGAAAGGGCTTGCGGCTTTGTCTCATTATCAGATTGAAAAGTCAAATGAAAATAAAAAGGAGCTAATACAATACGCACCAAGATTTAGTGAACAAAAATATGCCCTGGGTATAGAACACTTGATTAGTAATAATCCTCAACAACAATTGGACAATCAGCAAGCTCTGTTACAAGCAGAAGCAATTGCGAATTCACCGCCACTTCTAATTCACAAGGAGATAACTATCAAACATAGTCCTGTTCATTTGATAAAACAGGTCAAAGTTCCAGTTCCAACACCAGTTTTGATACCCGTACCAGAACCCTTCGAAGTGAAAGTACCTCATCCATTTCCAGTTCCGATAGAAGTAATAAAACCAGAGCCTATGCTTAGTATGCCGTTGGAAGTTGAAAAACATATACCTATTCCTGTGACCAAGAATGTGTATATCAATGTTGATACACCGTATTTTGTAGACTCCCGGAAAATTCCCTTACACAATAACGGTCCTGTTCTAATTCATAATGAAGGATGGCAGTAGGAAAGTTATACATGTATAGACATAAATATACATTGTTAATTAATGTAAGTCGCAATATGTATGTATGAAATAAGAATGAAATACACGACAAAGTGATGTTTCAGAGTATGACACCGATTTTGGCTATGATATTTCAAAGTCTTGAAGGAGTTATAAGATTACAAGACTTATTTTATTTAAGGTTACTTTTTAAAATGTTATTTTTTAAGAGAACTGTAAAGAGTTAATTTGTATATTTCATTGTTTTATTTACGAATCATTTATTTGCTTAACTTACAGAAACTGAAAAGTTTAAATATTTAAATGAAAGCTAAATAAATAGGCTTGTTTAATTATTATCCATGTTTGTGATTATATTACACACTACTTTACCCATAATAATGCAGATTATTTTTACTTTTTACAAATACTTCATAAAAAAAATTTAATAAGAATTCTGTAAGAAGGATTTCCGTATTTACAAATAATAATAACTTTTCAAAGACACATTTTTAGATTTTATACTTAAGTATCTATATGTAACTTGAATCTGTCCGGCGGATGTTACATAAATTGTAAGAAATCGGTCCCATTTGTCACTTGTTGGAGGACATTGGGTGGTTTAATAACATCCGTCAACCCAGTTGACCACTGTTTCATGTCTCCATCAATTAACGCTACAACTGCGTAATGGAAAAACCTCAATCAGCAAAAAACAGTGTTATGTTAACGTGCAGATAAATAAAAACAAGTTTTTTGTTAGCAAAATAAGGTAAACAAGCTTATAATCTATATAAGTACATAAATAAAAATTTACGCCTTAGAACATTATATTATATTCCACGATTACTGTTCACACTGTAAAATATATATTTTGGAACAATTCAGCTTCGGTCATCATTGTCGCATTCTTCATCGAAACGATCTCATACGAAATGTATGACGAGCGATAAAAAATTTAATTCTGAAGATGCAATAAAATATATGTCCCATAGTCATGAGCGAGCTTAAGTATCTTAAGTGTTCGTTCATGCTTCACGCATCATGCATCACTTTTTCATATCACCAACAGTTTAAATTTTAAACACAAAATTAACATTAATTCCTCTTCCGCTTTATCCAATGAAATTGCAAAATGTGTTCCGAATATGTTGTATATTATCGCTTAGAAAGCCGTGATCGCCTACAGTGTGAATACGAAATCGATATTATATACGTGTTGTACTGTTACCGAATAACGAATAACTTTGTGCGATGTTGGTTACCCAAATATAGGGACAAATAAAATATATATTTACAGTTTAGAGTGCATATGAGTACCTAACGACCTGCGGGCCTGATGCGATCCGCCTCGGCTAAGAATCTGCGGTCACTTCTTTGGGGCAGTAAAATTAATAAATGAAAGAAAGGAAGACATATTTCATTCTATGACTTATTTTTCTATTCATATTAATCAAGCACATTTAAAAAGATCGCCATAAGTACCTGGTTTGTAGCATAGGTTTATATACATTATGTGGACACTATACGGAAGCGTATTCAATGATTCTTATATTTACAAGATAAGTGTGACCAGTCACTAATATTATGTAAGTAGGTGCGATGGTGTCATCTCTTCAGTTGACTGTTTTTAAGATAAGCGGTAAGCCTTTATTCTGATATCATGCATAGATTAAATTGGATTTCAGTATATTTAGCTGAGGGCCACAAAACATGCGCTTCTAGCGTTATTTCCTTGGCGCTGCAAGCGTCAGCAGTAATCGTTAACATTTAAAAGTATGTATCATAAATACTACTTATAAGGCCACGAAATTGTACAAATCCGCTCAATGCTAACGCTTGCGGTTTAGCGCTTCAAGTTTGTCAGTTGGTAGAATCAGTGTATTTCGACCGGGAAGCTACCATCGCCACATCTATTTCGAGCGTGAAACTGTTTTTGCATTTTTTTGGAAGGGTGTGACTGCCGGCTTACTTATATATGAGACGACCATTTTAGTCTTCGGGAATAGCAACGCATCTGTCATTGACTTCAGATAGATCTCTTATTCTATATGAAGTTGCTGGCAGATGTTTACAGGCGGCAGTTACCACTTACCATCAGATGGACTGCATGCTTGCTATTTCAATCATATAAAAAAGCGTCAGCGTTTTAGATTGAACGACTAAGAGATATTTATTCTTTGAGTAAAGTATAACGTGAAGTATAACTGCAGTGTCTACAGTTAATGTAATTGGTTTTCTTTTTATACCGTTTTAATTGTAGTAAATAAATAAATAAAAGTATTTGATTCTAGACGTGTGCGTATGGACGTCAAGACATCGCTGATTTCAACCGCAAATGAAAATATCGTGAGGTTAATTTCATACCGCATAGCTCTTTGTAATGTTCTTAGAGGAAGGTGCAATTCATTAAATTATAGTTAACCACAAACGTATGGTCAAGTGTTGGACAGTGATAACTCCGTGTGGTTACAAGTCCCGTTTCCTGTCAAAAATACCGCATTCTTTTCTTTTTTCGCGTAAATTTTCTATCGCTTGTCGTATATCTATTCGCAATATGACAAGTCATTTAGTACTTAATACCGGGAAACTAAGACATCGTGATTTCGGATTATTTAGTAATCTCAACCGTTGCGTAACATGTCGTCGTGGTAGGCGCCCTAAATCGCTAATGTAATGCGAACATTATTACGTATTGAATCTGTGACAAATGCATAAGAAATGGTATTTTATATATCTATAGATATAACGTCCATTAGATAGAGATTAAGAGGCTTTGATTAAATCCAAACAAAATGTAGTAGTAATGTATCTATGTATCCTATCATAATAGGATTGTCCCGCTGACTTAGTGCAGGTTGACAGATTTTACGGAGAGACTTTAAAAAAGGTTAGGTTACTCTAAGGTTTCATACCTCCACTATTTAAGCAATTATTACTTAATTATTTTTAACAGGTAAAAAATGTAGAAGATATGTCAATTTAATGTACATTGTATTTTTTATGTGTCACGTCAATCAGATTTTTAATGAGCTCTTGTGAGTGATGTCGATTAAGACGAATTTTAATTTTAATTGGAGCAAAAAAAAAAAACAAATCTATGAATTATTTCAGGTTAATATAGGTTTAGGTTGTTGAAATTTACTATTAATATCGTATTCAAAAGTGGGCTCTTTATTATTTTTAAAAAGTGGCAAATTATATATATTTTTTATTATTATGAGACCACCAAGTAACCACCATCATGTAATCTGCATGCTCTTTTGCTACTTTATGTTTATGTAAAACTTTATAATATGATTGAAAAATAGGTCACGAATCATTTAATTTCGGGGATATTTTGAAAAGCAAAGTATAAAATACTTATCTAAAATTCGTATATTCTTAACAGCGTGACTAATATTATGTAGAACACAAATCCTTACCAACAAATATAAACTCATATAATGAACTCCTAAATACAGTTATAAAGTAAGCGAACGATTTAATGTGTTCGTATATCGCAACTCCGTTCTAAGATAGAATAAACGATTGTTGTGCACAGACGTAAAGAGTCGCTCCGATAAAGAGATCTGACTTTTATTGCTTCTAACGATGTTCAGTTGCATCAACTTCTACACGGAATCAGAGCGAAAATTCAACATTACTAAAGCACGACGCGGAACCTAGCTATCGATATACCGATGTGAGAACGTGACTAGAATGTGTACTCAGTAACTAGTGAAGGAAATCTGTTACTGTCTCGTATTACTAGATAGCATATGCAACGGTTGTCAACACTTACTTAAAATATATTATATCTATTTCATGCTATTTATAAGGAACTTGGCAGGTACCTCGTGGGTAAAGGCGGCCAAACCGTAACACGCTTTGAAACAAAAATGTAGCGCTGGCGTGTTCTTCTTTGATAGTGCAGTAAACCTACCACATTCACTTTAATAAGGCTTTCTACCTAAATTCTCAATAAGATTAAAGGGTTAAATGAATCAAATTGTGTCTAACCGAACTATAACATACTTACAATGTCCATAGGATGGTATGGCTACACAACTTAGTACTTCTAATGGCTTATTCTAGTAATTTTAGTCATTACCTGCTCTAACCTTTTAAACATCTTTAAATATCAAAACCATACTGACTTGTTCTTGACCGAGACAAGCAATTACTCTTACAAGAGCTATTCATCAGTAAAACTAAATTACATTTGTAAGGATTCACTAAAAACATGTGTGTGCTAATCATGATACCAGAAAGTCGGTTGATTTTTTATTAGAAAGAAATCGGATTAATTCTAAGTAAATTTATATATGAGTATGTTGAGTCCACAAGCAATCACTGAAGTCGATGTATCTATGGTTATGCGGATAATTATTTATAAGCAAATCTTGCAACATTTATTCCAGTATGTCGCCCTAATGTACTGCCGGAAGAAATCGACTCACCGATCCGTTTGTGCGTTAAAAACTGAATATGATTGTAAACATACGAGTACCTAATGTGCTGTGGCTTGTGTAACGTTGGTTCCGCGAATTACACATCGTGACTTTATCTAACAGTATTTCAATTAGTGACAATCACGTCGACAATTTTATTGCCGTCGGTGAAATTGTAGCACTCACTTATGCAACTGTTTAGTATGCGTTAGTCCGAACAGTTTCTTGCTACATTTCGTAAACATCTAATTATTTTAATACAAATAATTTAATCTAGTGCATTTAGAACGTAATGTTACTTTAAGAGCACATTACAAAGGTTTTTAATACAACGATTCTTTATTTATTTTCTACTCTCCACTATTTCTCCTCCACTTCATCATTTTTTGTATAGCAATCCAATTAATGAGTTTTATATAATGTCTAATTGTAAATGGTGAGTTGATTGAATACTTATTGCGTATATCTAAAGATATACCTATAGTAAACTCAGCGGGCCGCAAACATAATCGGATTCTGATTACTTCACGATGTTATTTAATACATAATGATCTTTAATTTGCTGGTAGAATGTTCATTATGTTATGCAAAATGCACTCAATGTGTGTATTTTTTATTACCGTACTGTAACGATTTTTAGTTTTGCAAGATAATTAATTTTACAACCTTTGCGATTAAATATAAAGGAAAATAAAAGTAACTATAATAATTAAATCCAACATTTATTAATATCACAATTTCACTGGGACTCAGTCGCCCTCGTACACATAATACTACCGAGAATCAAGCGAGCGGACACACTACAGATCAAATAAACACGAACAGACATCAACACAATCTGGTATCTCGGTAAACCACGCAAGGCATAACAAATACTCATCATAATTTAAAGTCCAAATAACATAGGCCATGTAGCCCATTGTAACAACAATAGATATTATGTTTATACTATGAGAATTCACGGATTCCTTAACCAATTTACTATTAAACCTATGTCAGGTACGTTTCGATCGGATGACAAAGCCTTATCTACCACAAAAGCTAAAGCCAAACAAAGATCAGCTACTCGTGAGTGGCTGTAATCTATTATAAACTAGATACGTCAACAGGCAAGATATATAACTAAAATACTTTAGCCAGTGAGGCCGCGTCCTCTCTGGACTTGCCTGTAGAATTTATTTTATGTCGTAGTTAGTAACCATCGTATTTGTATCCCTCTCCGCTGTCCCCGGATAGACCGTGGCCATGCTCAGCGAAGTAATGGCCGCCCTCAGGCTGGATTTCAGCGTAGGCTTTGAGTCCTTCTCCTCCCTCGTATCCACCGGCAAAATGTTCGTAGCCGCCTTGTTCGAGACTGCCGTGCTCGAGACCGGCGTGTTGGAGACCGGCGTGCTCGAGACCGGCATGTTCGAAACCGGCGTGTTCGAGACCACCGTGACCAAGGCTGCTGTATTCGAGAGCCTGGGCGAGGTGCTCAGTGTCGAGTCTGTGATCTTCGAGAACCAGGCCGTGGCCGTGGCTGTGCTCAGTCTCGGGGTGGATCTGCTTCAGGTTCTGCTCAGATTTTCCCTTCTCCAATGGGTGTTTGAGTAAATGGCTGTGTTCCTTCTTGATGTAAACAGGCACTGGATGGAAGTGTTCGAATTTGATGGACTGGTGAGATTTGGCGTGCTCATGCTGAACCTGGTGATGGTGTCCCGATTCGCCAATTATCGCATGATGGTCGTATTTCTCTTCGAGTTGAGGCGCTTCTTCGTGAATAATCCCAGGGTATGCTGCCACGACGGCAAGGAAACCCAAGAAAATCTAAAAAAAATAGAAACAATTATTATAAATCAATATTATACTACATTTAAATATTTTTCGTTTCACTTCCTCCTTGCTAAGAAGGAAGTCCCAACTCGTTATATACATGTCTAAAGCGAGTGTAACAATGAATTCGTTAAAATTTACAGTTTTAGAACATTGTATTCAAAGCCGATGAATATCGACACATTGCAACAAAATCCATTGGCGTGAGGAACCGCCATTATCGCTTTACGTAACAAGAAAGGCTTCCTATAACTTTAAGCCGTATAATGGTGCGCTAAACAGGAAGCTTCTTTGTCGGTTCAATGGGTCTACACATAAATAAACATAAATATGCATCGACGTTTTAAATAATTCAATTGTTTTCTTCTACCGTCGATTTGCTTCCTTTCGGTAAGGTGAGAGAAATATTTTTTTATGAAAATAATACTTAGTATGGGCACATGTCTACAAATAAAAATAAGAAAATGTTCTATCGAAGGTTGAACTTGGATGAACATAATTATTCCTTGGAGAGTAAATTAACTTAAGTCAAATGTCATATCATAGACGATTAAGGACTTCAAATTGAACCAATTCCTTTAGACCAAGCCAAATCCTGAGGGCGAAGGCACTAAGGACTATTAATTACGTAATTAGCACTACGGTTGGCGCACTCTATATCCTTAACACTATCACAGAAAACACTAAATTGTTACGCACGTGGTATTTCATTGCGGTAGGTTGGGTACTGTTGGTCACAACTCCACGAGAGGGTGGTGGGTAATGCTGGCACTTACAATTTGCATCGCTTTTATACTCAGTTTCACTTAACGGCCGAGTGTGTGTGAGTGCTCTGCTTTGCAGTTACGTGCACTGCGAACGGCACATTGGTATTCTGTCCGCGTCGCTAGAACAATAGATAGAAATGCCTTGGGAGATATATGAAAAAAGTCTTATCAGACATTTACATGTTAACTGTCATTATCGTGTAATCTTGAACGAGTAATTGTTCTGTAATAGGTGTTTGTTTTGTTTTATTAAACACTGTCGGTATTATACATGCAGTTCCTACTTGCATGAATAATTTTTAGCATAACTTTTTGCGATTATATTTAAGCGTAACAATTAAAATATCATATTTCTAAGATTTTAACTTTCTTAATTCCTGGGTTGCCTGGCAATCTACATTATTTCATTTAAACATTATAGTAGGGTACAGATGCCAGAACTATTAAAAATCTACAGTATACAGTCTCAATATCATACATGAATCAAACAAAAACCGAAATTGTTATTAAATGATCTTAAACGATTTTTTAATTAAAACCTTGCGATTACAACTCTTCATTCGCAAAGGACAAAAACATTTCGCCAAATCGTTACGAAACGGTACGTAATAAAGATTACTGCACTCATTGTCTTATTAATGATTTGAGTAAATGTAACATTTGGATCAAGGTTCTTAACAAATCATTACGCGTAAGAAAGTATACATTGTGATGAACAAACGTCTCTCAGATACATAGGCGTTATTGTAGCTTTATTGAAGGGGGAACCAAGCACAACGAACGACGATAAAGTCGACTAGTCTTAATTTTTTTCTTCTAATTATATATTAGAAAAATAAATCTCCATTTTTTCGGATCTGGCATAAATAGTCTCTGATTTTTTTCTACAAAAAACTAAAGAGGTCCTCTCTTTTTAACATTTATATCGTTTATGGCAAGGGACCTTCTTCCCCGCCACCTTACATACTCCGATGGTCAGATATCAAAAGGCTACTTTTTAAACAAATTTTATGAATTGTATTGTATTTAAGTGATTATATTAGTAGTAGTAGTTAGATTATATTATTGTATATTAGTACTATAATTAGGTAGGGTAGTATTCGTACAATTTTTAATACAAGCCAGTTAACAGATTGACACATGGATCCACCAGATTTTTCGGTTCACATCTAGGCCTTCCTCTGTTGGCGGTTGTACCACAAAAGGCTCATAAAAGCTTTGCGATTACAGACCTAGTCACGCAGGTATTTAAGAAACTAATAATGATTAATATGAATATTGATAAACAAAATTGTTACAGGCACTCTTAAATTTGCCTATACAATTAAAATATATCTACCGATTGATATCGTTCTTGGTGCTTCATAACTTGAATTAGCATGAAGAGATTTGAATCCGCGTTCTTGCGAAATATACTTTAGAGTACAGAAGGAAGGCAAGATAAGGAAAAAGTACATTACCATAGTACAACAAGAAACATCGGGTAACGTGAGACTCGATCTTATTACGTTAGATGTTATCTTACTTACTCGCGTAACTAACTTATTATTCGTCGCTAATTGTCCCAATACTTGCATAAGTACTACATGTACGTACATGTTATCGGCATATGTATGTATACGTAATGCGTCTACTTGTCAGATATTGTCGTTTTATCAGATTACAATCTTATGCAGTCAGAGGAGAGTGATCGATGAAAATAAATATAATATATAAACAGTTAGATACTTAATGATTTTCCATCAAATCTAATAGGGAGAAAGTATGTTAATAATTTTGCACTAAATCTTAAATCTATTTCTATCTAAGTAATTTACGAGATAAAGTATAGGATAAATATTTGTCTTTGATTTTGGTTTTTCAAAAGGTATGTTATACGTTATAATTATATTATTAAATATTTGAGCATATACATATTTTTTTCCTTGTCTTACTATAATACTTAAATACGAAGACTTCATAACTATTGATATAAAACCTTTAACACACAAAATTTACAACATAACACATTCGCAATGTCTCATTTTACTAGTTTATTCTTATAAAATTACGTACGACAAAAATCGTATTTGTATAGTTTTCAATTATAGTTAAGCATTTCAATTTTACCTAGAAATTAAAATCAATGAATTCGTGTGTCACGCGTTTATGTCTAATACACCGGAAAAATAGCAAGTTTATACGTTTCGTAGCTCAGACGTAAAAAGAAGACGTCGCCTTGTGGAATATTGCATTAAAGAACAACATATACTTTTTTTAGCTATATAATTTCTGTATTGTCGAATTATATAATCTTACGATGTCATGTAAAACATGCAGGAATTTAAGCCATACAACGATGTAAAGACTTATCTAAGATGCTTCTATATATGTATCTAGAGACCGTTTTTCTTTGTGTCATATCTCTATGTATTTTCGTTCTCTAGTAACGTTCTTACATTTCATTAATATAGAGTAATAGTCTGATATCCCTTTGAGTATTACTAATTTCTTAACAGTAATTGTACCGTTTGGATTATAGTCGGCGTGAGGTTAAGTCTATCATTTTAGGTCTGAAGTAGCTTAAGTTGTAAATGGTTTCAATACCTTGTTATTCTTTTTTTGATTAAGTAAAATGGGCGACGGGCAGTTACAAAATCGAAGCAATTAAAATACATGTAACAAGTACGTAATTTCGTCGCTTTAGATTTATAAGTTACTTTTTATTTTTACTGAAATAATGCATTTGATTTGTAATCAGGACCATTTAATGACAACAATAGTAGTTCTCAAAGTTTTGTAAAGATGACCAATGCACAAGTGGCCTAAGTAGTGGACTACAACCAAAATATTGTTTATTTTGAAAGAGATTCGTACCTAGTATGGCTGGGCGCTGTCTCATTAGCCAATAATAGGGTTCATGGTCTAATCAATATGTATGGCAATATCTTTGCCACAGATAAAGATAAAGCGTCCGTCTTATTTAAAACATAATATATTGTAGTTGGCACTACAGTACACTAGGTATTCATTGGTAAAACTAAATGTGACGCGAGTGTCATGGTACTCAAACCATAAAGAAATTAGTATTTAGTGACATAAAAGTCTCTAAATATACTTCTTGCTTTAGCTTTAACCACTATAAGTAGAAAGTTATAGACGTTCCAACTTCCAAACTTACATTGATTAGATATTGGCCAAATACGAGTACAAAATTAAGTTCAAAGAAGTCACAAAAGTATTGGAAAACTTTCTTTTCTCGTTAAATTGAAATTCCTGTTAAGTTCCTAATTTGTTCTAACGTTTCCACTTTTAAAACATGCATCGTTTCAGAATACGCGGACTGTATAGAATTTTAAATGTGCTACAATTAATTCCGCGTAGAAAATGTTGGAATTAAGAGTTCGGATATTATTTTAAATTGCATTTTGCTTTGCAGATGTAATTTTTGTAGAAAATATACTTATTGTTGAGGAATAATATGAAATGTATTTATTGTGGTTTACTAACCTTAATAATTTGTAATGTTAACCTTAACAATAGTTTGTATTGTTGCATTCTTACTATAAGAAAGAAACAGTGAATTAGACCAAGACAAAAAAATCAGCGTTACTTTACACAAGATATGTAATTAATCTCCGCAGCTGTTTTATTAGACGCCCCAGCGGTTACATGAACCGGTATAACACTAGTAATTATGCAAACTCATTGCGTCTTGTTGTCATGGGATATTATCTAAGAGACTGAAGCGGTGCCGTAAATAGAGCTTATAATTGAAACTATCGTCCCAATTACGCTGATTTAATTCGCATTGAACACATTCCTAACTGGACTACGCTGTAAACAGGACAATAGAGCAATCTAAAACTAAATCATTGAGATTGGTGGCCTTACAGTCTGATACAGATCTTGTTACTCTACTCCCAGTATAAGCTTGAAATTCCATATTAACAACTGTTGACGCAGCCGAATTTCTTGTAACAGAAATAATTTAACTAATTATTTATATTTCGAAGGTCTGATTTTATATTACATATTTTTAACTGTTGTAATTTTAAAGGTGAAGCATTTTTAGTTAATTAAAACATTGAAAAATATTAAATTCCGTAGTGCTTATCGTTTGTATTTTTAAAAAGTAGGGCATTCACAAAATACTTTTTGCCAATATAATTTAATAAGCGGATAAAGTAACAAGCATTTGACTTATAACATGTGTCTACTAGATGATCTGTGGTCCATTTGTGTAAGGTTATATGTTATACAGACGTAGGTACATATACCTACATGTAATTGATACGGATGCATGTTGTATCAATTTACAAAATAATAATTTATTCAATGTGTCTATTTCAAAAGCAAAACATGAACATTCTTAAATATAAATATACTAGCATAAAAAATCCTTTAAATTTTTTATGGGTAAATACATGTCTAGGTACTATTATTACTACTACATTGACATAAAGTAAACTATTACCTAATTAACCTATAAGCCAATTTACTGTTAAGTTTTAGTAGACCTTAGGTTTTGCTGGTAAATCTTAGCATTTAATCTTTTACAGAAAAGCCCGAACTACGCTTAATCTTAAGGTGTATCAGCAAAACTTTAGCTTTACCAATTTTTAACGGCAAAAGTACGAAATGCTTTGAGATCGTTCTTTATTTCAAACTTTCGTAACCAGTCACTTAGGTTTTATATCTGACATACAGTAAATATAAAAAATAGACACCTCTAGATGTCTTCGGCGTAGTTTCGTACTGTACATAATGTAAAGCAGGTATTGCGTAACAATATTACATGTCTTATAATTATTCTCTTAGCTCGTTTAATCATATCTTAAGTATTGAATTTACATTTAAATTCTAAAACTACTGTCTCAGGGCGCTGCCGGGAAATATTTGAGTAGTTTCATACTTTGTTTTATGTTGCAATAGAATTTTAAATATTCTAGTTTACAGTATTTCATAAAGAATTTCATTGTGAATAACGTATTAAAATCAAAAAGAAGTGCTGAGTAAAATACCTATTAAGTATAAGATTTTGGCTAAGAGATGTATTTTTTATCAAACAACCATTCAGTCCTCATGATGGCAAGTGGTTACTGCCAACCATGAATATCTATTAAGAACTTCATATAGAACAGAAATTCTAGCTGACGTCGATAACAGATACGTTGCTACTCCCGAGGACTAGGATGATCGCCTCGTATATAAGTAAGCCGGCAGCCACACCCTTCCTCCGCAGCGCAAGAACTGCTTTACGCTAGAAGTAGGTGTGGTGATGGTACTCTTTTGTGCCGCTCTGGTTGAACCACACTGGTTCTAGCACCTGGCAGTAATGGCAATAAATGTTAAAAACTTATTAATTCGTTTATTAGCACAATAAACTCATTGATTTTAGTTGTTAAATCTCTAACATGTACCAAACTCTATTGGTGAAAGCCCGAAAAATTATCTCTTTTAAAAATATAGTTCATTTACCAGCTCATGTTGGTAAAACTTAACATAAACGTATCTCAAAATTCTATACTAACGTATGTACTTACTGAACATTTGCTTCGAGTAATGTTTAATGATTGTGCATTCTGTACGAAATTAATTAAGCACTTTTAATAACATTTATATTTGATTAAAAATTACACTACCCCGATAAAAGGAAAAGGTGGGCAGAAGAAGAATAAACAAACAAACTAACACTTTCTACACTCATAGCCCCACAGTAGGATTTTCTCTTGTGTCGGGGTTGTCATGGACACAAAAAGACGAATACACAAACACCCAGACCCAGAACAGAAATCTAAACTCATCATTCACATTTCTCTCTGACCGGGGGTCGAACCCGGGACCCACTGCGTGTCACACCGGGATGGCGACCGCTGCGCCACGCGGATTGCCATTATTAAGAAGAATATTTGTTTTCTTATTCACGTAAAGATACTTCGAATACAAAATTATAGGTATAATATCACTATAATGAGTATCTCATGTTTTAATCCAGGTCATAAAGTATGTGTGTGTTCCATTTCTGTGAAATCGTGTAATTCAATTTCATAAATCTTCACTAACTTTCGTATTTTTAACATTAAGTAAAATTTATGATAATTTAATTCCCTAGTTATCAAACCGACAGCCGATTTATTAGAACTGCAATAATTTAATTTATAAACGACATCTGGGCTACCTTACAGAATTTTTGCAACTATCCATAATTAAAATGAACCTAGATAACCACAGCGTAAGAATAAAATTGATGTCTTTGAATATTGCATAAATGTATGTAATCGTATTGATTACATTTATAGGGTTTCAATGCTTTTCTGGGGAGGTTTAACTCTACAATATACTTGTAACTTATAACAGCATTTTAGTACATTAATGTAAACCTTTACAGTAGACATAGTTCGACTGTAATTAAACCCAAATAAAAATGAAACTTGATATTCACCGAAGTGTTAAATTGATAGTTCTCAATTTCAATAGATCATATTTTATATACTTACGTCAATTTTGCATGTATATTTCGTATGTTCACTAATTTTCAAGTTATTTGAAAAACATCTATTATAGGGAAGTCAGAATTTTTTGAGTAAGCTGCATTTTTAACCGACTTCGAAAAGGAGGAGGTTATACGTTCGACTGTATGTATTTTTTTATGTATGTCCACCGATTTCTCCGCCGTTTCTGGACCGATTTTCAAAATAATATTTTTTG
>DWNE01003378.1:0-16807 GCA_018249875.1 Cecropterus toxeus | reverse complement strand
AACATAAAAATAGGAATAAAAACAAAGATTAAATAATTTTCTTTGCTACTGTCACATCTATTGGCTGCTAGTTCGTATAAATATAATTTTATGATAATTTTAAGTCAGCCTGCCACGAAGTTTACTCTTAAAGTGCCAACAATTGGGTAGTTTACCCTATATCTATTTTTTATTTTTGTTACTTACGTTTGATTTGGGGTGCAATAAAAATGTTTAGTATTGTATTGTAATGTATTGTATTGTATAATCTGAATGTTCCTTTTAGCTCATAATTAACTCTTCTTACCTTCGTCTTCATGTTGTTTTTATAAAGAAAGGTCGTATATAAATGGCTTATATAATATGGTAAAGGTAATCAATAGGATGCCCTAAATGCCCCTTCTACTATTATTTTATTTATTTTTTCATTTAACAAACATTTAAGCAATTTTAATGAAATAACTTTATGGAAGTTACAGAAGTTTGTAATATTACATTTACAAATATTACATTTGCTTAAATATGTTTACATCGATTCGTAAGTAATAAAATAATATATTTATTTTATTAACATAGTCCAATGGTATTCTGATTTTAGTATAAGTATAGAAAACAACAACATTTTTGTCGTGTATGTAGAAGATACGGCAGCGGGCAGATGCGAATCAATAGACCTCAAAAGTTATAAGCTAACTTAAGAAGAACACAATACATAATAAATACTTTATTAAGATTTAAAGACAAGGACATGGTCAACTTCTGTATAGCTTTCTGCCAAACTTCTCAAATCTAGTTCCACGTAGGAATTTTGTTTTTCTTTCTGAATTTAGGGTATTTTACAACGAAAAACGTTACGTGCTCCAGCCCATTGGAAATAGCAAAACTTTAGGTTTAAGTTTAAATTGAGTTATTTTGACATACTTTTTTTTCATCTCAATTAATAACTAAATAACGTTTTCAACAGAAAACGTCATGTTGTGTGACTATGAAACTGATTCTAATACCAAAAATGAAAAAAAAAAACACAAAATTCCTTCGTGGAACTTTGAAGCTTTGAAGAGCTAGGCAAAACGTAGCCATTCCACACATTTATTACTAAAGTTCATCTTTGACTAATTTCAAAATTTCATCATCCTCGTCGGTCCACTGATCTGGGTCGGACGTCATCTGGCCTAATGCTTCCATGCGCCTCTCCATCGTCACTTTATCCAAAATGTGTTCCATCTTCATGTGCATGCAGTCATTGAAGACGGACGCATATTCGCAAATTTCAAAGATTCCTTCGATTACATTACTGCATTCCACTATAGCTTTGGTCAACCGTGTCATTACCTCGCTGTCGTCTCCATAAACAGCTCTATTCGCATCTAAAAGGTTTTCGGCAACGATTTTATTGTTTATTATTATTTTGTTACGTTTAAGGATGCAAGCGACGAAACACTTCCCTTGCATGGTTGTCTGTGGAACTCTTTTTAAAAAGTTTTCAACGTCCACCATAGATGCTTTAACTTGGCGCGCACATTCGGTCAAGTTTTTTCGGAACGGCTCAACTTCCTCGTTCATTTTTTGATAGCGATCGATCTGTTCGTCTTTGGTGAGCGGTTTGAATGATACAACGAGATAAAACGTTAACGTCACATGTAAAGTTATCGTGACGAAATTCAATAACGACATTTTGTTCACGTCTGAATCGGGAGCCGTTCTGCTCTGCTAAGCGTTATAATGTGTTACTGTTGCTGAAACTGATATCAAGGTGGTCTAATTGGTCGTTAACACTTGGAAGTATGACGTGTTCTTGCAAAATCGAGAATAAAGTAACAACGCAACTAAAACGTAACTCAATATACCTCAGTGGATCTATAGATTATGTTATGTAGGTCACTAGTTATAAATTTATATATTTATTACTTAGATTATATTACAAAGCCTGTCGTCCGTCATGATATTTGCCATTCAACGGTTAGATACAAGCTACAACATAATAGCGGCAAATAGTTACATTTTTTTAAAGATAGACGTAGCATTTACTCCATCTCCATCACCTCTCCATACGCTTTTGTGTCCAGCATTGCTAGAAGTTCAATAAGGTACACGTCTAGTGCTAACTTAGGCCAAGTTTAAACATGCAGCGAAATTCAATTACGGCTCTAGATTTTAAATAGAACCAAAAAAATATCGCCAAAGTATGTCTGAAGCGGCCGCTCCGTGAAAATATTATTATTTAAGTGCCTACTTAATTAGACAATATTTGGCAGTCCAAGGATTGACCTTCGCCTGTTACCTACCACCACGCTTTGCCTACCGGGCAATTATCAATTATATCGGGCCCCCAAGCGAAGGGAGGCCCCCAAGGTGTATGAGCAAAAATTTATAAAAATTCCCAAATTTTGACAGAATTATAATGAATAAATATTTCTTTTAATTTCATGCAAACATTTATTCTTCTGTGAGAAATCATTAGTCTTGCTAAGGGTCCCCACACTATTTTTTATACGGGACTCCGCCAAGGCACGCTACGCCACTGTTTAAATATATCCTTTAATTTGCCGAAATACAAAGTTCGGTCCTTTTTAATCACCATTATGAATTGTGTATGTAATTTCGTTGTCTAATGAAGTATGTCGAGGTATGAATGAGGTAAATTCAAACCCATATCATATCGTAAGTATGTATTAATTACACGAGTTACATTATTTATAATACAATCACAAGTTGATATATCACATTACAGTTCTCTATCAATTTACAAATAGAAAAACTAATGACCACTCCATAATTATAACTTTATAATCATTATTTTCTACATAAACATGCTTCTTTATTATAAAACGTATATAAATCGGAATTATACTTAGAAATTGAATTGAATTGATAAAATGCTTTAACAGTTTTACCGGATTCATGGTGCATGCTTCGGACAAATATCCTTAGATATCTCTACTTTTTAACACGAAGGAATACTCATATCCCCTTTTAGTCGTGGCTATTAACACTCAGATTCAACCACAGAGGTATTATACACAGATTAGGAAAGACATACGGCTGCTTGTAAGCGTCGTAATCGTCCGGAAGGTTTGAAAGAGAAATAAGATTGCGGTACCCTATCTGTCTCCCTCTACTAATGTATACACATTAAAGGAATTGCGCCAGGAATAAAATACATTATCAACCGCAGAAAATCAATTTTAACCGTCGAATCGTTCCATTATGATCTCTTTACTCGCTAATTGCACACGCGCGATAGAGAGGTAGAGAAGGTACCGCAATCTTCTCTCTTTTTTAAAGACAGTTGAAAGCCTGGCTCCCTTTCTCTGTGTATAATACCTGTACATTCAACACATTATAACACCACCTTTCGATTAAACCCAAGAATGGAATCATCCGCTTGAAATCGGATGGAACGCTGCTAGTGGAAGACGGGGCGACCGGCATGCCAGTCACAAATACATGAACACACTGGCAAATAGTAACACAAAAGGAATATAATATAACATCAAAATTTCAGAAGTTCGTAAAATTTAAGCAGTTAATTCACCTTTACATAAAAATAAGCAGTTCTTAATAATTCAGGCTTTAATAAAATATTCTGCTCATAATTATTTGCGAATTGATTGCCAGTCACTGTATTGCTGTTCATATGAAACATTTTAATTAATTTTAATCGTATTCCTTTTCATATGAAACATTTAAATCCTTTAATCTAATCTTATTTCTTTGAATCATACTTTTGAGAATTTGGATTAAAGTTGGAACATGGATTTATGGCCTGGAAAAGTTCGTAGTTAAATAATAATAAATTTAATACATAACAGTTCAAAATTCCAACGAAGGTAATTTATAAGAATATCAACGAGTTCCACAGTTGTATGGGTAAGATACCCACATATATTTTAGCTATGCACACATAAGTATATAACCTTAATGACTTTGACTGCCCGTTGTGCAAAAAAAGGAAACAAGTAGTCTGGCTACTCCGGCCATAGAGCAGTAGACACGATCATTAATATGCGCTGTTTCGATGCATGGAACCTTTAAAATTAATTACTAATATTAAATGAGCAGGTTTATTTTTCTGCATTTCTTTTTCCGTCAAAACATATATCCATCACCGAATTCATCCATATTCCGTCCACGTATTTCGTATTCATTTCAAGTATAGAATGCTAAACATTCGTCTTATTGTACAAAAAATAGTTTATAAATAATTGCATCCACAAATAGCGATAGTAAAAACTGTGTCGCTGCAGTTTACGCCTACACGGTATTGTTAATGGACAATAGTTTTCTTTTTTACACAAAATTAATTATTACTTTAACAGCACTCCGGTGCTGTTGTTAGTCTGCCCGGTGTACCGTATGAACAAGGCACAAAATTTTTGAAGGTATATCAGGGTCTATAAAAGCATTGTAATGTACAAATGTAAAAGATATTTACCACCGTCGCTGTTTAGTGGGGGATTCGGTACTTCATAGGCGACTTCAAGAAAATATAATAATTATCATCATAATCATTAATCACTTCATCATTTGATCATTTTAGGCACCTATTTTACGTATTTTGTATAGGTTACTAAAGAATACTGAAATAATATATTTTCTTGAAGTGATCTATGATCGCCTAGGTGATTATGTCTCAGGTGATCAGAGGACTTCAATGATCACCTAGGTGATATCACCTGGGTGATCAAACTTCATGCGTTTCCAACGAGCAGTCGGTCGTCCTTCCATTATTTCTGCTATATACAGGACACATGCTTCTTAAGTCATAATTTCAGTTTTGTTATACAATGAACGCAACAAATAACAATAGGCTTATGCTTAATGGTCACTGTCTCCTAGAAACATGTTATAAAGGGCAAGAGAGGAGACGTCAACTTACTGTCGATTACCGATACCGCTTCTCAATTCTCCAAAAAATTCAACGCCTCGTCTTACAAATCATTTTTCAAACCAGTACGACAGCGTAAATTCCGTTCGACTTATCCATATTCCTTTATAATTATAAGTCAAACAGGTAACAATGCGTCATGATTACAAAACAATTGTTTACTTTTTAACCGCTACCTATAAAAACCCATATTTTTAATACGGTTCAATGCACTTGTATACGATATTTACGCTTATTTCGTATATTGCGAGTAAAATTATGATTTCGAACACAAGTTCTTTATATACTAAGAGTAAAATAATGAATTTCCTGAATCAACTGTAAATATTTAGATCGTACAACGAAAATAGTCCTCTTCTATCCTCGTGATCTCAATAGGCTGTGAGGATTACCGGGAACAAGGCCTGAATACTGCATGAAACATATCGGCTTAAGTAGCGAAAATTCATTTACCCAACTCTAAGACTGTTTAAAAAAGATTACAAATGTTACAATGTAATTATTATATTATAACCGTATGCCGCATCGGTTAATATTTTATTAATTTTATTTGAATATAAATTTTACATTGGCACTGCACGAACGAATCACATTTTTTCACTTTATATAAACAGTCCCTAGAGAATTATTAAATGTGCGTGGTCATATTTAAATCTTACTTTAAATACAATAGTATACCTTGTTCTGCACATTTGTCATACATTGACATATCTATTCTAGATAAGGCAATATATTCTGTATTTATTATTATCAAAAGTACATACAACCGACACTATTTGGTGCCTTTACAATTAAAAATATATCTTTTATGAACCAACAGGAGGGCGATTGTATATTTATTTGTTGTCCTTAAGAGCGCTTCTTGCAATCGTCAATATTGTCATTATGACATTGAAGGATACCAAATTGTAGCATTACAATTATAAAACAGCTACTACTTTGGATTGTGCATCGCCCTCTCATTAAAATACGTACCTTAAAAGTTCCAAAGACAACAATGATTTGTTGTTTTCCTGGCGTCAAACGTTATTTACATATTTTATGCCGACAGGTACCATGTTAAAGTACCTAAAGCACTAAATATTATTATAATCATTGACGCAACTTGGAAAGGGGGTCGTTGGGTGGAACGACACCGAACGCACCCCAAAGTGGTCCGATTCCCACCCCCTAGGGTGGTAGACGGTAACTAGAAGCTTCGTGGGGGTTTAACCACTTTTTGCGACCGTAATTATCAATACTGAATGTTTTAAAAAGCAAGTTCTCTCTGAGAAATATTTTAATTCCGTCAATAATTATAATGCATATTGTTTGTCTTTTTTCTTATATTCTTATATTAATATGAACAAGTGATGGTACGTATCATGTTCTATTTTATAAAGTAGTAAATGATTAATCTAAAGAATTAATAACTAGATAAGTCTTGAACATTTAAATACAGACTTCAAATCGATAGTACCTATGCTATACAGTGAGTATTCAATAACATACAAATTGTCGCGATTACCACTCAATCCTGCTAAACCAGTCGAGCACATTTGCAAGCCCGGGTAGATATGTAGGCGTAATAATGATTAAAGAGACGGCTTTCGTGCGCTCGCAAAAAACTTAAGCTTTCACTTTTCGCATCCCATTGCAAAACAAATATAACCTCGTTTCGGCGTATCGCATCACGCAAACGCGCATCGAGGGTACACTAGAACCAATTACGTCGGTCCGACGGCTTAGCTCTCTTCCGCTTCTACGAGCACCGGCAAGCTGGCGTGTTGCGCCGTCCCGCACGTCCTGTGGGAGAACGCAGACAGCCAGGCGTCGATGTCTCGCTCCGAACACAGGAATTTCGCGGACACGGCGTTGTCATAATCCTTCTGTCTCACAGAGAATCCGCAGCTCGTGTCCACTCGCTCTGTAGTCGTGTTTCTCAGGTTGACAACTCCCAGCGGCTTCGATAGTCGCTTCCGAGGGTACATCACCGCGAAGTGTTCCAGTGACGTCCTGTAGACTACCACCCGCACGTCCTGTCTTATGCCGCCCGGTCCTAAGAGCACCAAAAATCCAGATTTCACTTCCGCGTCGCAAGTCTTTTTGCTGAATCCCGGTACGAAGTGCTCAGAGCGGCACGCTGACATGACGTCTGTCGGCATTTCACTGTTTTGGTTACACGGAGCACATATCAGTTTGCGATTGAGCGCGCCCCGACCTTCATCGGCCGCGGTCTGAAACAAACTGAAGTTGTTTCATTCCACCAGCTCAATGTACACATGCATAGCATAATATCAGAGACAGACTCTACACACTTGTAACCTTTTCCGAGGAGATCCGAAGGCCTCTCGGGTACTTTCGGCCGTCGGAGCATTCACTTGCGCGAAGGCTTAAGCGCTAGATCGGAAATGTGAGGCCCGCGAAATATAAATGCTACCTACTACCTCACATCACACTTAGTTTTTATTGATTGGCAAAAAGGATTTAATGTAGAGGTGAAAATTATGTAATTAGTATACTTAATAAGTATCTACGCATTGCTATAAAATTAAAGTGGAATCATGAGAAATTTATTCGTCGAATTGAAATGTTTCAAAGAATTTCGGATGTTAATTGATGCCGAAAAGATGAAGAGATGTCTAAAGGAACCAGCCGGAGTTCTCTAACCGTATTGCCCTGTCGGGCCCACCCTGACGAATCGTTGGCCCCACCCACCGCTCTGTCTGGTATTAACGACGATCTGGTATGGTCTGGGCGACTTTCTGGTATTGCAAACACATACCGCCGTCTTTCTCAGGGTCACATACCGTAGCCCTATTCTGATCCCGAAACTACAGCCTTAGTCACCTTCTACGAAACCCACAGGAGGAGACGGTGTGGTGTTATATAAGATCACGCTAAACAAGAAACGACATAGAAATAAATACTAAAAAAGATGTTGTTTGACGTGTTACATAATTATACAGAAGGCCCAGTATCTAGACTACACGAGACAGGTTTCCTGACCTTTTATTGGGTCGACAAAATAACATGTTAGAAAGGTCAGTAGAGGGGCAAGTATCTTAAAGAGTAACCTTTTTGTACAACTTTTTACGTTTCATAATTAAAGCCTTTTTGAAAAATTATTAAACTGTTTCGTTAAATGATGGAGAAGAGCAAGAAAAGAGCTCTCAAAGATACAGCGGATTATCATTTAATACTAGCTGTGCCCCATGGTTTCACTCGTCTTTAAGAAAGATTTTGTAACTTAAAATCTTACTTGTTATCTTACTCCTTTCCTACTTTATACCTATTATAATTACGAAAATTTGTGAGTATGTATGTATGTTTTTTTCTCTGTTACGCAAAAACTACTTGTCAGATTTCGCTGAAATTTGGGACACAAAGCTTATTACCATTTTTTTAACGCGGAGAAATCCTCCGGGGCAATACCGTCTTTACCATAAGGGCACACGGGGCCAGTGCCCAGGGCCCCCATCCTCAGAGGGGCCCGAAGGACCGACTATTTCTCTCACAAAGATTTGGGGCGCGTCAAAACAAGATTTGGCAACCAAGTTAGATATTGTCGTTTTTTTGGGTCGTCAAATTAGAAATTGTCCGTTTTTTTTGGTCGTCAAGTTAGATATTTTCGGTTTTGTTTTGGTTAGATATTATTGTTTTTTTTTTGTTTTGCCAACTAAATTTTTTGATTTTTTAAAGGGCCCCAAATACTTGTGTGCCCAGGGCCCCAACATAGTCTACGACGGCCCTGCTCCTGGGTCCTTTCGTCCGAGGGAGCGTAGATAGTTTATGACCTGGATAAAAACACAGGATAGGTACTCATTACTGTGGTAGATGTGACTGAAGGAAGCGGAACCGCGGGAAGACGCTAGTTTTATTTGATAGATTTGATGGGTTTTAATGATATAAACACTAAATGTGTCCTCAATATGTTGATTATGAATATAATATCATTACTGTAAAAAAATAATTACTTAGTAAGTAGTAGGATTAGTTTGCAACGATTTCAAACTAGCGCACAGACAAAATTACTTATCATTATTAAGTACTTATAGTTAGTTCACCAAACATTTTTTTGCATAAATAATAAGTATGCAATTCACACGCTGAACTTTCATTTTAATTAAACGTATGGAATTTGTATCCTTATTGTTTTAATGGTTATGACATTTACGACGCTACATTGCTACAAAAAAATGTAGCAATGTAGCGATTGATATGATTTTGTAGTTACTTGCGAAAATTCACCATTCGTTGCGACACTTTATTCAAATTTGTTCGAATACCTCTTCCTTTTGATCTTAATCACCTATAAAATGTCTAGAGAACAAGTTTTTAATTAACCTCGAGTGTTAAAACAAAGTCACGGTATGTAGACATCACCGTTTGGTAGTGTGCGTAATTGTTTCTGTGTGCGTGGTAGAGAGAAGAATACTATTCTATATCATTTTATTATTATCTTGAAAGTCAAATCGGTGGTGAAATATCAAATTAGTGTTTAAAATTTGATAGTGCTGACGCTCCACGTTCGGATGTGGATATGTCTTAAACATTTCCGTTATTAATGTAAAACAAAACGCTTTCTACACTCATAGCCTCACACTAGGATTTTCTCCTGTGTCGTAGGTACCATGGACATACAAACACCCAGATCCCGAACAGAAATCTAAACTCATCAGCCAGATGTCTATCTGGCCGGGAATCGAACCCGGGACCCACTGCGTGTCAGACCGACATGGCCACCGTTCCACCACGTTGGTCTCCAGTTTTTTTTGTTTTCAAACTTAAGTAGCAAACGAGCATGCAGCCCACCTGATGGTAAGTGGTAACTACAGCCTATGGACAACTGTAAACTACTTCATATGGAACAAACGTTCTATCTCAAGTCAATTACAGATGCATTGCTACTCCCGAGAACTAAGATGCTCGCCTCATATATAAGTGAGCCTGCTACTACAACTTATAAGATCCGGCAAGAAACTCTGCGAATTTGTATTTTTAGGGTTCCATAACCAACGGTTAAAACTGGGATCTATTACTAAGACAGGTGTCCGTCTATTTCGTCTGACCGTCACGAAGCTGTATCGCATGAACAGTATAGTAACAGTTGAAATTTTACATATATGATATATTTGTTGTTTTTTTTTAACAATAATTAGATTCCATCCTCTTAGTAACCAAGATTGTGACGTTTCTAATTCATGTTAAAATTGTCCAGAATAACACCTCATGTAGAATAGCGCTACAGGTACTAACATACGGGTTCTTATACATAATTACGTCCATACCAACATATATTATACGACACGTGAACACATAAGGGTTTATTTTACTACAAACATGACTATTAAATATCGGTAAAATTTCTGTAACTAGTAACATCATTAAAAACAAAACAGCCAACTACTTGAAACGATTTTTTTGTTAATTCCATATCCATACTAATATTATAAAGCAGTAGAGTTTATTTGGTTGAAAGCGCTAATCTCAGGAACTACCTACTGGTTGGAATTGAAAAAATATTTTTGTATAGAATAGTAAATTTATCGTGGAAGGCTTTAGGCTACATAACATCACGCTATATGTATATATTTGGTTGTCTAATAAACGCGGATGAAACTGCGTGACACAGCTAGTGATATATGTGTATTTATTTTACTTTAACGCTTATATAAGTTTTTGTAAAAATAGTAAAGTAAAAGTATTACATTCTGGAGTTGCTTGGTATTGTAGTGTGAGGTTTGAAGTCAACCTGATGGTAATTGACCACTGCCGTCCATGAGCATCTGTGATCAACCCCAGGAGGGTGTGGTGACTTATACATATATGAGGCGACCGTCTTAGTCCTCAGAAGAAGCAACACATCTGTGATCGATTTCATATAAAATTCCTGTTTCATATGAAGTTGCTTACAGATCCATGGCCGGCAGTAACCACTTACCATCAGGTGGACTGCATGCTCGTTTGCTTCTTCATTCATTAAAAAAAAGATAAGATCCTAAGTTGGAACTATCAAAATAAATTAATGTAAATTACCAATACATTCATTAAAAATATTTTATTCCATCCATCCATTCTTCCATCAGCGTTTCAAGGTCCACTGCTGGACATAGGCCTCCCCTAAAGGGCGCAACTCCAACCGGCCCTGTGACTTCTAAATCCAAATCCAATTATTTTATTATTTACTAGCTGCGCCACGCGGTTTCACCCGCTACTACATAAGAAAGAACAAACAAACATATATGTTGTATAGCCTTATAGCC
Source organism: Cecropterus toxeus (assembly GCA_018249875.1). Taxonomy (NCBI): domain Eukaryota; kingdom Metazoa; phylum Arthropoda; class Insecta; order Lepidoptera; family Hesperiidae; genus Cecropterus; species Cecropterus toxeus. The sequence goes on along the minus strand of DWNE01003378.1, from coordinate 5,695 downwards.
TTCCTCAATAAATAAACCTGTAGTTCCTAAGATTAGCGCGGTCAACCAAACAAACTTTAATGCATAATAATAATAATGTCAGTATAGATTATTAATCAATTTCCCTTTGGCGTGTTTAAATTGTACACACTTACACGCTCGCACATACAATATTTTGTGGAAAATTATGTTTTAGTTTTCATCGGTGTGAACAAGCGCTAAGACAGTGGACAGTGGACACCTGGTTCTCGCATAATAATATCAAATGGCATTACGCGACGCGACGTTTTATCCACATACTCGCATTTAGGTACAATAGTTTCATGTTACTTTGAAAACAGGTTGTTACAATGGTCGCATGCCGGCTTATTACGTAGATTCCGGGTTTGATCTCTGGATAAAATACGAACAATATTGGTAGTTGTTCACACGCAACGACACCACTTCCATGTCAACTTTTAGGTTCCGAGAATAAAATAAATAATTAAGGGGGTTCTATACAACAAACACGTTTTTTTGTCGTTTTGTATAGATACAATACACTACTTATTACAGTACAATACGGAACCCTTCGTTCGTGAGTCTGAATAGCACTTGGCCGGTTCTTGCCTATACCAACATAACATCACTATTTTGATATTTTGAAACCGAACAATTCATAATTCATTAATTTTAAGTTGATGATATAATTATTTAGTTCTATCCTTATTATATTACTGAAAACATGGCTCCACTATGGTTAATGGCTCTTTCTTTTTATTACTTTAAATTAATTAACTAAGCTACCCATGGATGGCGGAATGCACCATAAAGTGGACTTGCAAGCCCATTAGTATTTTTTTTACGCCTTCATAATCATCAAAGCCAAATAGCTCTAGAAATGTTTTAAAGCAACTATTTAATTAAGGTCACATTTACGTAAGCCTAAGTAAGAGGGTGAAAATGCTATGAAGAATTTCTTTTCACGAGTACTCTTTTGAGGAATGTGGAACGTCGGTTAAATGGAACGCCTCTTGACCTAGCAGTGTTACACTTGTCTCTAGAGACGTATAGAAAATGTTAAGACAGAGGTGTTAAAAATGCAAACTTCCTTCCTCGTAGAAACGCCCTTACTGTAGCTATATCTGATAAAGTATATGAATTTAAACGAAATAGAAACTAAATATTACCTGAAAATGTATGCTTACTATGAATACATTTTAATCAGCTTCTTTACCTAAGCTATTTTATAGAATCTATGGATTTTATTTTACCAAAAATACTACGAATAAATCTATCGATATTGCTACTTCTTTTAAAACTAAACTCTCGTGAAACAAAATTTCGGATGCTACGCAAAGTAAAGACATTATACTGATAACACAGCTATCGATTCTTTTTCTATGAAATATATTGTCTTAGGATTCCAAGTTTTGTATTGGTCAATTCAGTATAAAATAAATAATGTAAATGTAAGTAATACAGAGTAGAACAGAATAGTAGTATCACAGACTACCCGGAAATGTACTTACATATTTTCATATGTAATGCAGCGTACTTACGCTATTTGAAAGGTGTTTTACAAGTATTCAAACATTGAAGGAACGATTTCAGAGACGCATTGGTAGGAAACCAACATATCATTTAGAATAGACCTAAAACAAATTGATACCTCATATATTAAAGATTATTTATACATATCTACGTAGGTACAAATCGCAAGCCAGCAGTACAAATCGCAGTACAAAACAAAACAATACTGAAAGTAACAAATTATAAGCATCCGATTAGCTCAGGTTAATTAGGGCCAATGGAATCGTGGGCCGACAATGGAAATTATCATTACATTCATCAGCCACCGCGAACGGTTCGTTATGTTGGTGATTTTATTTAGTTCCCAAACTCCTTTGTTGCGATAATGCGATCTAGACTTTCTCCGGCTAAATTATAGTTGTCCTATCACAAGCGAATATTAAGCTGTAGTTATGTTACTGTTAAAATTTACATCAATGAAATCAGTTTAACTGTAATATATATAGAAAATAGTGTTTCTATTATATAAATAGCTAACGACTTTATGAAGTGAAGCATCTGTAGCATCTATGTGGTTTGAAACGCGATGAAACAAAAAAGCCACAGTAATAAGAAACATACACATAAATTCATTTTGAGTATACATTTAAAACTTTATATCTGACTGCGTTAGAAGGAGGGTAATGTTTTTCGAGCGTAAGTATGTATGTTTGTTTGTATGTTTGTCCATTTCTTTGGCACGCGCTACAGCCCAAACGTCTGGACGAATTTTGACGTATGACATAACATTAGAATCATACTTTACCTTTAAACTCGTACAAGCGTTTATTTAAATATGTATCATTATGAACAAAAATTTTGTTTTAAGCAGTCTGGTTTTTTGTTTGAATGTTTTAACGCTGTTACTAGTTAACTATAAAAAAAAAACTTAATAAACAGGTAGGTACTTCTTTTCGAATATTATTGTATTGTGTCGCCTCTAAAACTGTACCTATTTGGGTCATAAACTGTGTGCTAAATTTTTGCGAACCCCGACCAGTTTTTTCGTGACAGGATAACAAACGCTCATAACTAGTTACAAAAAAAATCGCATTTATTATATTAGTAAGGTAACACACGGTTAGACACATGCCTAAGCTTTGAATTTGTCAAAACGAAAGTTAATGGCTTTCATGCTGTTACAAGTTGTACCGAGAATTATTGCTACGTACTCGAAAAAGGACGAGTGGGTTAGTGGCTTTAGAAAGTGGTTCGAAAGCTACATTTTAAAGGAACTTGGTTCTGTCGATACGCTAATAAAATGATTTATTTGGCTGTACGAAGGTTTGCACGACTTTCAACTTGTATATAATAAATTAAATTGAGCTATGCAACATTTTCTAATTTCATTAGACCATCTGTGAGTTAGTCTAAGTCTTGAAGCCCATTTTTATCCTTAGTTTTAATTAGGTACTGAAGAGGCAAAAACAAAGATAAAAAGGAATGGTGAAAAATGAAAATTCATATTAAGAAGAAATCTTTATTCAGTTTTCAAAATTACCTAATTCAACTCTTCGATATGATTCCCTTAACATTTACATACAAGCATTACATTTTGTCAATAACACAAAAGGATTTTTGTCTACTGTTTTCCAACTACAATAATTAGAAATTCGAATAAAAAAGGTTTTATTAAAATAGTTACCAACTATTTTATTTCTATTTTATTAAAAAACTATAATATGTATGGATTTTTATTATGTTCATTATTGCGTTGATTGATAAAAAACTTCAGGAGAGAGAGAAGTGCTTTTAATATCTTTCAAATTGAATTTGGAAAACAGTGTTCACAGATAAAATAAACATCGACACATTACCAAAAATACACGATATTTAATATTTATTTTTTATTTTTGGAAATTCGTTGTGCAGGTTTTGGAAAAAACATCTTAAACAAAAATTTAGAATAACGCAAATAAAGCGAATAAATACTTAAAAGAATCAGTTCTTTCCGAAATACTATGATTTTAACCTATACAAATAATAAATATGAGTAAATGGAGAGAAAAAACGTCTCTTATACATAGAAATGATTACAATTTACAAACACTAGTTTACATTGATAACGAAAACTTATTTTGAGCCAGTTTTCAGTGTCACGCAGTTTTAGAATTACAATGACGAAGTGCAAAAAAACATTAGACTTATGTACAGCACATAAAATATGCTAAACTATTCAATACAACAATAAATCAAATTGTAAGAAATAAATTCCTCTAAGTGTCAATTTTCGATTTAGAGGTTTCTTTTATATGATTGAAGGAGCAAAGCCAAAGCCGGCTATGCATTGGCAACTCCATGTCCATAGGCGACGGTGACTACTTACCATCAGGTAGCCCGTCTGCTTTATCGTTAGGTCTCAGTATAAAAAAAAGCTAATGAGCGTGTAGTTCACCTAATGGTAAGTGATACTGCTGCTCATGGAAATCTGTAAGCAACTTCATATGGAACATCTGTTCTACATGTTACAGATGTGTTGCTTTTTTATCAGAAGTATGCAGTCCACCTGATGATAAGTGGTTACTGCCAGCCATGGACATCTGTAAGCGACCTCATATAGAACAGCGGATTTGAAGTCGATCACAGATGTGTGCTTCTCCTGAGGACTAAAATGGTCACCTTATACAAAAGATAGCCGGCAATCATACCACGGATACCCAAGAGCTGTTTCACGCTAGAAATAGTTGTGGCGGTAGTACTTCACTAGCCGAACATTACTCATTCTAATACCTTGCATTAAAAGGAACACGTTCAGATTCAAAAGCAACTAGAATATTTAATATTTCAACTTGTATCATTGCAATTCTAAAAGTGAGTAATATTAATATACAAAAATGTAAATCAAGCCCCAGTTTTATATTACATTACATTCCATTTTTATATCAATAAAATAAGCAAACATACATAGAAAATATCCTGTGATGAGTTTCATATGTGCTACTCTTCAAGTTTATCTATGTATTTGTAAGTCGCCTTACTTATAAGACAATAATGTTCCTAACTGGTATAACATATGGTATCACATCAGTCCAATAGATCTAATATAATGTCAATTGTATGTGGTATCCAATCAAATCATTGGAAATGTGTGATTTAACAGACCTACCTTTAAAATGTGGTTACTTAATCTATTTGGTTAGTATCTTCGTATTCACAGCTGCACTAGACGCTAAAAGTAAATATTGGATTATAAGGTAGGCATTTGTTTACTGGATTTTTACCTCTATTCGTGTGCTATAGATTTGTAAAGGAGGAGGAATCCATCCTGGTTTAAAAGAGTTCTACAAAAAGGAAGATCGGCAAATCTATCAATTCTTTACACATCCTACTAGGAGCGTATTTTGGAAATATATGCCGGAACTTATTGCCAAAAAAAAACAAAAAAATTGCTGTTTGAAGACCCCCTCTCCCTTATAAACTCCTCAAGCCCTCTATAAATTGCTCATTGGGACTGAAAAATTTGCATAAACTAAAGTTTACATTAATTACGGCACATTGCGACATCATAGTTCAAGATGAACAGTAATTCAAATAAACAAATAAGACTTACACTAGATTACTAAAATGTTTTATCATACATTAATACATACATAACTTACTTCGAACTAAAACATAAACTATATGCAAATGTGTTTAATCGTACAGTCTTCATTTCAAACATTTTCCTAATAAAAAATCGACAACGTTGATAGAATTAAATTTTTCTTTCGCATTTTTTATTATAGATAATTTTTCGACTACGTACGGTTATATAATAAAAATTAGCAACTGACCCTTCCTGATATCTAAATATTTTGTCTATTCTAATATAAATCTAATCTGAATACAAATATTATCTATAAATATCTATCATTTTAAACGTACAGGACTAAGTGTTTTTTTTAAGTGAAAAATTTTAAGGTATGTTTTTAAAAGGTTAATATGGCAGTGTATTTAACAATAAACTTAAAGTTATATTTTGGGTTCATTTTAATTTATATTTGTATGATTAAACCCCACCGGGATGGTACCGCGGTCACGCTTATTCTTGTCATATAACACCGGTATAATAAATAGGTGTGATAAAGGAAAAATACGTACTACTAGTCCACCAAGCTAACTAGACGAACGGGAGGAATGCGGTCTCCCTCCCCGGTCTCGTCTCATGCCCCGCTCTCGTCCTAGT
>DWNE01003377.1:0-16807 GCA_018249875.1 Cecropterus toxeus | reverse complement strand
AACATATATTTAAATTATTTTATTGCTTTTTGGTGACATGGAAGTCGGTTTCTATTTTTTGTTAAAAAGTTTTATTTCACACAGGTGTCCTGGATTCAAACGTTACCAGGGCCAAGGGCTAACGCGGACATAAACATTAATTTAGTGAGTTGCCGTTACAATGTCATAATACTATTCATGTTCTTTAAATTCATTAGAACATTTAGTCAACCATTTAAAGTCTTTTTCTATATATAAAACTCACCTAAAGAGGATTTACAATACTAATAAGTTTACTGTTAGATGACTACTTAGGTATATTATTCTTTGAACTTTAAAAAACATCCAACCTAAATTTTTCTCATACTTTTTAGTATGCCCTGAAAGACTATAATGATGTTGAGTTGATAATAACGATGAGTTAACTATTATTAAAATATTATAACATTACTATTATTCAGTACTAATTAATATATAGATATATTTAGTTATTAATAAATCAATGATAGTAAGATTATTATTATTAAATTACTACATAAATTATTTATTATTTACAAATTTGAAACAACTGTAAAGGAGCGCTGGTAACTTTATTGCCGGGTATTGGGCGTTCCACAGGAAGATACATTAGTTTCGTTGCACCAATTGCATCGAAACTTCGTAACGTACTAGCTTCGGAACTACATTCATCACGCGAACAACAGCCAATGGCCATCTATTATCATCAGTTAGGGAAGCATTATGAGCTACAGTTCAGGTATTAAACGTAATTACAGAGCGTAGTGGTATTTGAACGCTGAGAATAATTAACCCACTGATTTGATATATCTATCACATATCAGTATGTTTTGATTATAATAATTATTATATTCAGAGTTTCTCGTGATGAAGTGAAAATTTCAAAAACTTGTCATGAACACTGAAAAAAATGAAATAACAATCAACTTTTACTTCTATTTTTGCCTCACAACACAGTAGAAAGGGGATGAAAGGAGGTAATATGGACTAAAAACTTTTGAGAATTAGAGTGCTCCAAAAAAAAGTCCAAAAAAAGTAATGTCTTTCGAGCGTATGTATGTATGAACGTATATTTGTATATAATAATTATAACATACATAATATTATATAGCCTATCTCATTCTGCAAACTTATGAATTAAGAAATTATTATGTCAATGTGTAGAAAAATGTATGTCACATACGCTCGAAAAACATAACCCTCCTTCTTAGGCAACGCTTAAGGTAAAAAACAACACGGTTTCTACCGCCTTTATGAAACAACTTACCAACAGGTAGACGCAGATATCTCTGCTGTTACAATTTAGAAAGTTCTTTATGAAGCTATATAACGAAATAATATGCAAAGATAGAATGACCAAGGACTTCTCGACTCAAGATATCTTAACGGCATTCTAAGAAATTATTATTATATTTTTAAGCCGCATTAATTTGTTTACAGTCAATATTTAATTTCAGCGGTGGCGGATTATTTCGCCTCAAAATCGTGTTTACTTTGAGTAAATTAAATTCCTACTACCGCCACCGAGTCGGCTTACGTCCGACGCGGGATTCATAGAAATCCATACTCCTCTGTGAATGCTCAGGAAATAAATTACTACAATAAAATTGTTGAATAGTATAACATTTTTCGCGCTAATAAGGAAAAATATTTATAATTATTAATTATAAAAGATAAATTATATTGTAATGTTTAATTTTTAAGACACGGCAACGATTAATAAATTAAAATGGTCATTAATGAGACTGCAAAGCTCACCTGCTTTGTTCTAGGTTGAATTTAAATTTATTCTTTTATAATCTAAATGTAAGATGTACTAAACGAGTAAGCAGCACTCAGTCTAGTAAGTGACGCGAAGTGACTTCCGCCGATGAATATTTGTAGACAAACCCATATAAGGTCAGTATCCCCTGAGATTGACCACAGGTACGTTGCTATGAATAACCTTAAATACATAAGTCTGGAGTCCTGAAGTCGATTAAAATCAATGAATATCAGGAACAATTGGGTAGATTTTTTCTTCGCTATTTGAATTTCATGGAAAAAGATGCGTGTATTGGTTCTAAAACTACAAGGCTAACATCATTCAGAGACCGACACCCAGCAGTGGGACAATAACGGGTTGTTATGGCTCATTTATCGTCTATATCGTGACGGAGTCAGCATTATCCATCCTACCCCACTTCCCCCACGGCACTAATGTGCCTCATTCATTATGGTTACACGATCTATGGGGAATCGGAAATGGGAACACGGCTTGTCTTGTTAACGACAATGCATCCACTTGTGTGTCAATAGCTTTTGTATAATTATTGTAATTGACGACCCGCGTGGCGGAGCGGTCTCCATACCGGTCTGACGCACAGTGGGTTCCGGTTTCGATCCCAGGTCAAACAGACATCTGAATGATAAGTTTAAATTCTGTTCCGGGTCTAAACACCCAGACCCGGTGTATTTGTTTTTGTGTAGCCATGGTCCCCACGATACAGAAAAAAATATTATTATGTGGCTATGAGTGTAGCGTTTTTTGGAGAAGCAACGTATTTAAAAAGGCTGTTAACTATAATTTTAGACAATAAGCGTTTTGACGAAAAGATATTGCCACGACCATCTCAGTCGATCGGAATAGCAACTCATTTATCATTGACTTCACCCATAACACCTTTTCTATATGAAATGTTTGTAGGTGTTGGCTCTGACTAACTACCATCAAGTGGATTGCATGCTCGTTTGCTAAAAACACACATTGGATCATGTACAGTATATAAGTATATACATACTTATATTCCACAGTGAGAATATAAGGGATTTAATATAAAAAATTGCATTTTGTGGAAATACACACAAAATTGTGTTTTCATTTTCTGATCATCTTAAAGAACGCTGTTATTAAAGGAACGTTTAATTTATATTAGTCACTCTCTACCTCAAAATTTTCACTTAAGTTGCTACGATAGACTACGTTACTAGGAGTAAACAAAACGCTTTCTACACTTATAGCCCCACAGTAGCATTTTCTTCTGTGTCGTGGGTGCCATGGACACACAGATTCGAATACACAAATACCCAGACCCAGAACAGAAATGTAAACTCATATTCCACATTTCCGGCTGGCCGGGGATCGTTCCGCCACACGCTTAGCTCAATTTGCTGAAATTTTGAGATCGGATATATAAGAAGACTAACTCCAGGTCGGAATCTATTTAAATTTAATTTAAAAGCCTTTTGTACCGAAATTTTCCTACCTCATCACATGCATCACTTAAAAAGCTATACATTACTTTATTCCTATTTTATTAAACACTCTAATCCGTCACATATTCAATTGAGATTTCGTTCTCAAGGAGAAACACATTACTTCTATATAAAAGACATTACTTTCCATTGATAAAACACGCGTGTAGCATCCCTTCAACTGTAATGTGGCTTTCATTGGCGATCAATAGTATCTGTTGACGGAGTCGCTATCAATAGGGTTAATTCCGTTAAATCGACGATATCTTCACTAGGAAAGGAAATCGCTCTATCGTGGACCTGAATAGCAATCTCGTGCCCGTACATTAAGAGTCGCTATAGTGTTGGATAACTGTTTCATCTGTGTAAAATTGATACAGTTAAGGTCCTATTCCGCCGTTCCGCCCGCTTGGGTCATGTGCAATGGCGACGCAAGACCGAACCTTAATGTGGGTAAGGTGTATTTCGCGAGGCCCTCTGATGGTGTAACAAAGGTTTATATAAGAAAATCCTTATATTATACTTTGAAATTTATTTCCGGCTGTGAGCCACGAGGCCGTAGGCAAGGGTACACATAGCCCACGCCTTACGCCACCTCTGGTCATTTGCCACGGTAAAGACTATTCTGTGTAAATTCAGGCCATAACTCATCTGTGCGCCAAATTTCATCTCAATCCAATTAGTATTTCATGTGTAAAAGAGTAAGAACAAATACACATACATCCTCACAAACTTTCGCATTTATGATATTAGTAAGATTATGTCGCATGCTATATTTTTTATTTTGAATAGTAGTCTCTCTTAATATCAAGATAATATCTGCCAACACGACTCTTTCCTACCGAGTAAATTTTTCCAAAATCAGAAATTAAAAGGAATCATTCCGATTACTCTTAGTTACGTGATCTGTACATGTGCATATTGAAAGAAATTATGGAAAATTCCCGCCTCCTTACGTAGACAACGTAATGTACCTTTCCTTTACATACTAAAGCCATCTCAGTCCTGTTATGCAGACGCCCCTCGACACCTGCTATTCGTGTTGTGACTGCATAATGTGATTCTCCGATGCGGTAACAAAGCTGGGAGCAAACTAGGCTAACTGAAACAGTATCTCACTGTAGCTTTGATTTATGAAAGGAATTTTCATTATCTCTCTGTAGAGTTTCCTTGTTATGACTAAAACTACAGTATTCTTCATACTTATGTCTTTAACGCGCTGACTTTGAGACTTTTGGACGCTTTTTATCATCGTAGGTGTCATGGGATTACAATGTTCAACACACATATTGGTCTAACTAAAGATAAATCCGGTGTTACGACAGTTCTGCTACGCAGATCGTCAAATGTACCGTCACTAAAAATACTTTAATTTGTTTCATCAATGTCTACGATATATTTTTCCCCCATCCATCGACAGTAACTTACTTAATAAAAGCGTGGTTGAATAAGCTTGAAATCACCACTAGTTTTGAAACATAAATCCGTACACAACAACAGAATATGAATGTGTGAGCCTTATAACATTTAAAAAGGTTGCAACATTTTTACATTTATTCACGTCAAAATGCTTTATACCGTGATTAACTGGATCCAGATTATTTGCATGTTCCCTACTGATGTAGACATATAGTTAAGATATCAATAGTGTCTAGAAACGAACGGAAAGATCCGTTATCCCGATACGAAATTCTAAGACGAATTTTCCTGCCCAATCACCCATACTCATACAAAGGATTTTCTAGCTAACGTTACATCCAAACTCGGTATTCCCACGTATAAGCCAAGTACGTGATTCCATAAGTGACGTGTAGATGTAGCGACACATGTTCCCGATATAAACTCATGTGGAAGCCGTCGGATTTTATAGTACCACAACTGGAACAAAGTTGTCAGTTTATAGCGATTTGACATTTCTTATGACGCCTCAACGACGCTGGAGCAGTGATATTAGGAGATTCCCTCCGAATGGTCGACATATTTCGCAAAGTGGTGGTAAAGGCGCGCTTCCCGAATTGGAGATAATAAAATTGTAAGGTTATGACATGTATATTTTTGGGACGCTCTAAAAGACGCTCCGTCTATTGAAGTAGGGTAAATAGATCTCGTACCCTACATTGAGTTGTTTATTAAAACGGGCCCGTCTGTAAAGTTTGTTAACTTATCCCACGCTTCATCAAATTTGTGTTGTTTAGACCATTTGCATAATTTCATTAATATTTCTTGTCATGAACGGGAACTCCTTGTAGTTCTTCCTAATAGATTATGGAATAAATTTGTATCCATCATTGATTTCAAAATGATGGTACTTTCTAAACACTTTGACATTTCACAAAGACAAGGCAGACTTGTCACAGCGTTGGTACGTGCTGTATAACAAAAATACTTACACGAGGGGTTCCAGTTTAATTCTCGCATAGCAACGTATCTTTTATTAACTTTAAGTTGAACTCTAGTCCATTTGGAGTTTATCAAGTTGATTCCAAACAGTGAACACTTACTTCCAGGTAGATTACCTGTTCGTTTGCTACTTTAATAGGATGTAAACATACTACTGATTTCACATTTACGGTACCATTAAAAGATGAAACTCATCCAACCGCTCCAGAGTGTTAATCTTCAGAAACTCGGGCAAGCGGAGCACTTGCCGTTATAAACTTCGGGTTTTATTTACCTTGCCCCACATACTTGGGGAAACACCATCGTAGACTGCAAAGTTTGCATTGAGAATTTCAATTTGGACCACAAAGCACCTGCCGAAGTAGAAAGTTGAACGTTCTAAAAAGGAATTACAATAAACAAAAATTCCAACGATCAGATACGAGTATGTATTGAAAATGTACACTACGAATAACTGCACTACGATTACGTAATATTCGCACTGTATTTGTGATTTTTACTAACATGAAGTGTTTTTTACTTCAAGGAAGTAACGCAACAAACCGCCCCTTAGTAAGATTTCTTCAATACTTTTAAAGGATCGGACGTATTTTAAAGTAGAACTGTCAGGGTCACAGAAATTCTAGAAGAAATTACCCTAAATGTACACTTTCTACACTTATAGCCCCACTCAAAGTTTTTTTAAATGTGTCATGCCAAGACACAAAGAAGAATACACAAACACCCAGACCCAGAACAGAAATCTAAACTCATCGTTCAGATATCTATCTGGCCGGGTATAGAATGCGGAACCCACTGCGCGTCAGACTGGTATGGTGACCACTCACGCGAATCATCAAAAATAGATTGCTAAAACTTTTTCTACCTGTTTGACTATGTGTTTGAAAACGATATCAATCCAAAACTACAGCTAAATTTAATTAAAAAACGTTGATTGAATATGATATTGTCTATCTTGATTGACACATTCAGTTAATTTTTCATTCAAATCCATCGACAGCATCAAAAGTTATAACAATTTAAAGTACATAAAGTTCAAAGTAACCGCGTGGCGCTTCTAGCTTTAATAAATCTTTCGAGGACAAAATACGATTCTCAGGAACGAAGCCAAAATAATATGGCAATGCAGACCAGCCGTAGCACTTACTGTAAACTCCGCACTTTATTTGCCTGCCCGTATGGCGCACTTGCGAAGTTTGCGTGGGGAATTTCAATTTGCCGCAAAGCACCCTCAAGCCAAACACTCCTGATTTTTGATGCTGAGTCAGGATCATTGATTAGCGGAAGTCAGCACGTGACTGAGGTGTAAATTTTCGGGAACTCACCGGTTTTTCGATTTTAAATGTATTCCATTTGGATTTTCTTAAACCCTAAGTGACTCGCCAAGATCGCCTCATTGATATGTACAGTGGTATTTATATTGGTTTGGTTACGTGTCCTGAATACAGAAGTGTAGGAAAGATGATAGAAGATGTAGATGACAATGGAGAATCCGTATAAAATATGGTGAATATTAACTCGTGATCGGACAGTAGAAGTATATATTAAGACTAGGTGGTTCTACATTCAGACGTTTAGACTCTGCGATGATAATTCTGTCGATGAGTAAATACTTTCTCTATTTTTATGTCATAGATTATTATAGATAGATTGACCTATATTTTGTGCCACACTTTCATGGGCACCACAGTCACTCAAAAAAAAGTTACTGTCTAAAAATACTTGGCAAGGGTTTTTGCGTATGTTCTTTTAGAATCCGATGTTAGTTTTGCATTAAAACAATATTATAAAAATATTACTAGATGACGTTGCAACACAATAAAACGTTTTTATGCTTTTAGATTTTAGATTATAGACAGATCACTTAAACCAATTCGCGTGACGACCCGCGTGGCGGATCGGTCACCATACCGGTCTGACGTGCAATGGGTCCCGGGTTCGATTCCGGCCAGACAGAAATATGAATGATGAGTTAAGATTTCTGTTTTGGATCTGGGTTTTTGTGTATTCGTCTTTGTGTGTCCATGGCTCCCACGACAGAGGAGAAAATCCTAGTGTGGGGCTATGAGTGTAGAAAGCGTGTTTTTAAAAATTTAAACCGCCCGTAGAGTCATTTTTTAAAATATCGACGAAGCATATAAGCAGTCCGTCTGGTTGTCACTGCTGCCGATGGATACTTGTATACAATTTTATACAGAACAAGGCTCTATATAAAACACATATACTCCCGAAGATTATAATGGTTCCATCATATAAAAGCAAACTGACAACAACACTCTCCACCGAACCGCAAGATCTGCTTCCCGCTAGAAGAAGGTGACGGTTGACGCTTCCTCATTATACCTTGCAAAAGTTATAATAATTCCGGAATACTAATTCTCTCAATACAAAAACATTAACATATTAATCGCTGACGTCATTAACGCATGTCGTAAATGCGTGGAGTCGTATAACAGCTGTTTAAATTTTGGGCTTTCACGTGGAAAACCGATTTTGAATATATCACAAACATTTACATATTTACGTAATATCTCAATAAGAATGAAACGGACCGAACTCAAAACGGCAAATGAAGTTAAACACTAGAAACTATTTATATACTTATTAGCGAAATCGTCGTCTATTTATTATTGTCCCACAAATGGGCATGAATGAGAGTTTAAGGCCATAGTCCATCATTAAGTCGTAATTGGTAGACAAGCGAAAGAAAAATGACAATTTACATCCTACAATATAACAAAATTGTTACGTCCCTTTAATAACCACGCCCTTTAAGAAATTTTCGAAAATGTGAGCACAATTTTGTTATTTCCTTAAATCGCAAAATGCATTAGGTTACTTTTATTTTCCGTTATGTATATTTTAAATTAAACCGTTTATTATAACAGGGTTAAGGTAAACATAAATTTAAAGTAACAGGGTGAACCTAAAAAGAAAAACGAACTAGACGTATGGTAGATAGGTTAATCTATCACTAGTGCTTGTCAACGGTCTCTCCCCGCCACCGCAGTTTCGCCGTGACCACGATCTATGTAACTGGGTCGAAATATCGGCAAAAAGAAATTCAAAAAACCGCAGATCGTGAGTACCACTAATATATTAAAATGTAACAGGGTGAAGATAAAAGGTAACAATATTAGGGTAAATTCACAAAACAATTAAAAAGATACCGGAGTAACCTTAAATAGTTTATAATAAAGTTATTTTGATTAAACAATGCCCTTGACTTATTTTCAGTATATTTTTATATTAATTAAACGAACTATTTTTGTAATACGTATTATAGTAGTGGAATGTACCTTCAACGTTTTCTTTTTATCTTAATATGGGTGCGCTGAATAAACATAGGATTCCACTTCAAAAAATTCACCATTTATTCGTCATCAAACTCCTATTCCATGTGATTTTAAAGGCTCTGAATTTGACTTTAAAAAATTCTTAGAATTTTTCCTTTACTCATTTATAGCAAGTGATAATTGATTTGTAGAACGCATGTAATGTCACAGGTTCTTAGGATTGAAAGTATTGAAAGGTAAAGCTTCAGCCACTCTATCACGACCAGTACAGGCAAATATATGAATTCCGTTCTGGTTTTGGGTGTTTCCTGGATACCGAGTAAGTCCAGGCGAAAAAAAGAAGGTTTCGAGTATCAAAACTCTTCTAAAACAACAAGCATTTTTTTACAAACTTAACGACTGTGATTTTGGCGCCCCCTGATACCTGAGTAAATGGATATATAAGTATGAAACCTATTTTGAAATGCTAATCATATTTTGGGAACACGAAAATACGCCTCTGTTTGACTGCTAGCTGCTAAGAAAAGCCAATTATAAAAAGGTCGTCGCAATAACACGACTCAGAAAGGAGAGAACAAAGAAGAACAAATTACTAATTGATTTACATAATACATCGCTAAAACTAATATAAGCCCAAAGGAAAAGGTTTTCTAATTAAGATTTTTGTTTGTATTTCGTTAAAAGGGATAATTACTTTCAATTAAATGTCTATATTCTCCTAAAAATATCAATAAAGGCTATAATAAAATTGGATTTTTATTTTAATGGTTTCGGTATCAGTTCTGGATTTCACATATTTCAGACTTTATACGCACGCTGATATTTGCTTTAAATTTTTTTTTAATATAAAATTAAATTAGTAGAATGTTGAACCTCTTAATAATACAACACATCGATTAAACCGATATATAGCAGCAATTGTCAGTGTTTGTTCATATAGTAGGAAACGAACAAGTCACATGAAGGTAAGTGGTCACTGCCGACAAATGACATCTGTAATCAACGCCATAAAGAGCAGGTCTTCTACCTGAAGTCAGTCGTGGGTGCGTTAGCTACTATATCCTGCTTTGAAGAGGACGCTAGAGGCTCTCCCTGATCATTTCTACATTAGCCCTCCTAAATATAATCGCGTCTGTAACCGACCTTATATATTGCATTAATCCAACCTGGCGTACCCTATACAGTATGTCCATGGGCCGCATGCATTATGCTAAAATGAACATCGAGAAAAAAATGTGTGTGCAATTTACACACAGCTGAAGTGAAACTGATTAAGATGTGGTCGCGTTCCGATCCGGCGGTAATGTAAGAAAATATTGTTACCGACAATTTGTAAGTGCCCCCGTATGCCATGGCCTATGCAAAATAAAGACATTTCATTTCATTTCAAGAATAAATACTAAAATACTTGTAAGCATAGTCGGTTATTAAGACTTATGCTTTTTCAGAAATTAATTCAGTAATTACTGCAACCCATATTCGGATATCTTATTTGGTATATAACAAACTGTAGCTCTAATACAAGCTACGAAGTAAAATCATTAGCGTGATTAAGAAAGAGGTACAGCGCCATCTAGTTGTAACTTCGACAACTGTTTTCGTACATTTTTGTTTCAACTAGTTTCAAATCACAACGATTCTAAGGAAGTCTCACTTCAATAACTAATCAATAGTTCGAAACCAATCAATAGTCGTAAATTTACATAAAATTCTAAAAAATTAATAGTTCCACAATAAACAATCATTAGAATATCAAAATTAATAAGAAGGTGAACAAGTTTGTCTAGTCGAAGTGACGGACATCGATCCAATCAGTCAATTCAATTTAACGAGTTTCCGATAACAGGCGACGATAGAAACGTACGTTAAATCCCGACTGCTGAAACACTTCTTCTATCGCAGAATATTCATTTAGTATGAGTAGCGAATTGAATAATATGAAGAACGATTTAAGTAGAAATTGAGGATGAATAAATTAATGCATAACCCATCCACTATAAAACCAATTTGACCTAAAAATTATGTTATCTGACTTAGTAAATTAGTAAAACTCCGTTTCGATCTGAAGTAATTAAACTCGTCAAAATTGTATATTTCAATACGGCTCACTTATATATGAGGCGACAATCTCAGTTCTCGGGAGTAGCGACACATCTGCGATCAATTTCAGATAGAACCCTTGTCTATGAAGCTGATTGTATGTGAAGCTGTTTACTGATATCCATGGGCGAAAGTCACCACGTACTATCAGGCGGACTGCGAGCCCATTTATTACTTCTATATTATTAAAATAAACTTTTTTGACTAAGACGTATTGTCAATATTATATTATTCATAAAAGTCATACGGCTATTACTTACATTTAATCTTTGTAGTGAAACAAGTTGAAGGCGACGCAAAAACATTTTACTTAAACGAGGTGAACAAAACGAACATTCCTAAGCCCTGATGTTGAACGGCGTTTTGCAATTTAGTGAAACGTTTTAGATTTTTTCCCAAATTATGCTTTAGGGCGGGGAAGGTAAATGTTGAGATTTCTCATTTACGAGTGTCTCGAGTTGTTACTGGAATGTCGCTGCAGTTGGAAGCACTGGCGTCTGATTTGTGTTTGACCCAATTTAGAACGTGCCAGCTTTTCCCTCTTCAACGGCAATTTCTCGTGTTATCTAAATAACAAAATATTCTTACGCCCTTTATGCTGATGTTGAAAGGCATAATCATGGCTTTATCTCTACTTACTCCCGATTTGAACGTAACATTCCTATTTGCAGAAGAAATTGTAACAAAAAAAAAGTTGACGTTTCATGTTAGTCATGATGCCTTATGCCTTAGATATTTCAGTGTTATGCAGATAACTGAGCTGCCCAATGGAAAACAGTAATCGTTGTATACGAACATTGCAACATAACAAGGTTAACTTTTATCACATCTCATTCGAAGATAACTCATGTCAAAAGGTTTTAAAAATTCTTCAAGAAGTTAGTTCCAAAACTTAAAAATTAAGCTTTATTTCGTATAATTCAACTACGCATTCGTATATTACAATACGCGCGTTGTCGTATGTGCGTTCACAAAAAAAAAACACAAATATACATAGTGTTTATATTATTACCTATTCTCAATCCAGCAAACAATTTTCTTTGTATATTTATAATATGCGAGACACGCGATGGCTCTTTCCGAGTCCTATTGTCCCAAACTCATTTCCACATCCTGTTTCTTAAATCTCATTGTAAACTGCATCTATCTTCCTATATCGCATTCTAAAACTATCCGTCCACTCGGGTCCATTTATCACCGAGTATCTCGACTCGAGCGCCATCTGCACGCTATCCTTACAATATTCACTTGATTTAATTCCAACGAATGCTCGCTCCAACAAACTGCTCGGGGGTGAACAATTATTCAGATCCTGTACTGCAGTCGGCTTATTACGTCGTATATTAATTTTGACGATATGAAATTCCTACCTCGTTACATGTCACAGTCTCGGCATGAAATGAAGAAAGTTGCTTTGCGACAGGCAGATGTTAATTTACGCTTTGTTGTCATACACAACTAATTCAAATGATGGCATGCGAGAATTTGTAGGGGTGTTTGACTCTACTGCTGAAGAGGGAGGAGATGCAGAAAAATTAAAAAATTCTTGTCACGATGTTTAAATGACATGTAATAAATGGAATATTGAGATGTATGTATAATATAGAAGTGTCAGTAATTTCAGGAGCCCTTAAAGGCAGCATATTAAGGATGTAGAGCTAATAACAGACATTGTTGAAACGCTTCGGATGACGTCTTCCTTACCACGCCCCTTAAACCAGAAAATATTAATGCTTAACCCACTATTATTCGACCAAAATTGGTGCAGCCGTGTTGCCGCTGGAGTTGAACGACAAAGAGTTCTACCATGTTTAAGAATGATGATATCAAACCAATAAGTGTAAACGCCACAACAACGCTGTTCGTACATCGCATATTCACGGCGTCTACGCTGCGTACACGTTTATCGATCGCTTCCGCCAAAGAAATTTTATTAATATAAAATGAAATTTCATTGTTAAATAACTAGTAGATTTGAGGTAATTACCTAAGATTGAAGATAATTACCTACACAGCCTTAAGTTTAATACTTCCACAATGGCTGTCTATTTATACCACTGCTTACGATTTTTTTTTGTAATATTATCATCATAATAAAAGGTAGAACCCTTTGTGGTTCGACTCCGGAAGTACCAACGCCACACCTATTTCTGCCTCATAACAGTCGTATCAAGTGCTGCTGTGTTTTGGTCTGAAGGGGTATGGAACACATGCTTACAAGGGGCGTTGTAAATGAATGCTCAGGAGTAGCAACGCATCTGTGGCTGATTACAGATGTCCATGGGCGGCAGGAACCACTTACTATTATGTGGACTGCATGCTCGTTTGACTCAGTATTATAATAACAAAAACACTACTAATTCTGAAAAGAAAAAAAAATAATAAGGTGCTGCAGGCGGGAATAAAACAAAATCACAAAAAAAACTACCAAAATTACCTAATTAACTTACCTACGCTTGTCACCGCGTGCAGCACCAATTATATAATTTATTCTATTTCTATTTTAATATTTCCTATTATATTTTGAGATTTTAGTAGGTAACTAATTATATTTCTCTTTTTAGTTTTTTTTTAGTTTTATAATAATTAACATTTCAGATTTATAATTGGTCAACAAAATTATACTACACTCATTATACCAAATTAGCACTAGTGCTAAGTCTCGTAAATTAATTACCGGACGATATGAAATTCCCGTCGTGCCAACTTCCCTTCCCACACACACTACGGAAATAAACCATTATGCTATTGCGTCTGCTCCTATTGAAGAATGTCAATTGTTCTCCAATCAAATAATCAATCTGCTAACAAATATCAGCGTTCTTCAACCAATTTTAATTTGTTACGGATGCACACTTTTAATACTGGACGACCTGCGTGGCGGAGAGGTCACCATACCGGTCTGACACGCAGTGGGTCTCGGGTTCGATTCCCGGCCAAACAGAAATGTGAATGATGAGTTTAGATTTCCGTTCTGGGTTTGGGTGTTTGTTTATTCGTCTTTGTGTGTCCATGGCACCCACGACATAGGAGAGAATCCTACTGTGGGGCTATGAGCGTAGAAAGTGTTTAGCGTTTAAAAGTGGTAGAACTCTATGTGCTTCGACTCCTGAAGTACCGCTACATCTATTTCTGCCTAATAACACCAGTGTCGTGTATTGCTGTTTTCTGGTCTGAAAGGAGATTTACCCGAGGCGTTCTACATTAGTCCTCAGAGGTAGCAACGCATCACTGGGTAACCTCAATTAAGACTGATCTTATCTGGGGGGACTTACCATCAGGTGGACTGCATGTTCGTTTGGTACTTCTATATTATAGAAAAAGAACTCACGATATACGGATTTTAGGGTTCCGTAGCCAAATGGCAAAAATCGGAACCCTTATAGATTTGTCATGTCTGTCCTTCCGTCTGTCCGTCTGTCCGTATGTCACAGCCACATTATTTAATTTATATTTGCATATCGTGAGTGCCCGTAATATATTGAAATGTATTAAATCCGCGGCAATATTAGATGACCCGCGTGGCGGAGCGTTCGCCACACCGGTCTGCCACGCAGTGGGCTCCGAGTTCGATGCTCGGCAAGACATGAATTTAGATTTCTGTTTTGGGTCTTTGGATTTGTATATTCGTCTTTGTGTGTCATCATGGCATTTACGACACGGGACAAAATCCTAGTGAGGGGTGATAAGTGTAAAAAGCGTTATTTATTATTATTATTATTTCACCGAAAGAATCTTCACACCTTCCAAGATAATATTACTTGAAAATGAACCATCATTCTTCAACAAGATTATAATATCAACTCAATAATCGGAAGCTAAGTTCATTAGACCTACCTTACCTGGAACTCTCCACCGAGCTATCGGATTATACGCTACCTAGTTCGTGGGATTGAAGATGCCTTACATCTTAGGGTTCAGGCACACTACGAAATAATCTCAGTATGTTCGTAACAAAACTCGACCATTTATGAATATAAATATTCAGTGGAGAATATGTTTTTAAGTAGTCAAAAAATATTCTCCACTATTTTTTGATATTTTTTGAATGAATCGATTGACAAATTATTTATTTACACTGTTCACCGGGGGTTTATTTATTATATAATCCCTGATGTTGCTTCCCAAGAAGTCAAAACATCCTGACGTTATAGTTTATGAAATTTCGCTTGCAATCTTGCATATCACAGTATATATTAAAATAAACACAAAATTCTGATATTTCTACTAAAACACATGAGAACAATGAAGAACACAAGCCTGTGTTTTGTCTCACAGGGACTAAAACTAGATATCTTACAGAAGATTCTTATATGACATATTAAATTCTAATTATATATCTTAAAATGTATCTTCAAGAACTTCACATGTAATGAAAATATTTACATATTATCAATTGTACGTCGCCTAGTATCTTAACCTAAATCTGTAAAAAAACGATAAATAAGAACTCATTGTATACATCACAAGCAAGAGATAATGTATGTAGAATAGTTTTTTTTTTATTAAAGTAGCAATAACGCAAATTAAACATACTATCTGAACTTAATTCCAGATGTTTGGCTACACTTAAGGTTCCCCCAGACGAATGCTCCCTTCGATCGAAATGCGAGGACTACTAACCTAAATGCGAGGTCAACTACAATGGTTCTACCACAGACAATATATTATTTTCATTTTCAAATAATATTATATTCGGGGAATGAACTTACCATGTGGTAACACCCTAACAGTGCCAAATATCCAAGCAAAACCATTTGATAGGCGATTGATTAATCTGGCATCAAATCCGGGCGTCTGTCTAGATTTCGCAATTATAGAGTTGCAATCCGATGAGGGACAGCGGCATGCGAATGCGTCATGTGGCATGCGACATGCGAATGCGTCATGCGGCATATATTGTGCGTCATGCGGCATGCGTCTTGCGTCATGCCACGTACGTGAGATTTGCGTCTCATAATATTGCGACTGTCTAAAGCTAATGTTATAATAGTGAAAAAAAATATATTTTGGATTAATTGTAAGTACTTAATTGTATTGTGGCATATGCCGTGCATAAACATGTGTAATTTATTTTACTTTAATGTCTCAGGTATGTATCTCTCCATTACCATTCTTTACAAACCAAAACATAAACATGTTTGATACAGCTTAAGAGTTTAAATTTTGTTTTTTTTTTAGATGAAGCTGATGAAGTAGCAAAGGAGCATCGCACGCAGAAATCCACGTAGTAGTAAGTGGTTACTGCCGCACGTTTATTGGGATCGGGAGCTCTCTTAAACATTTATTTTATTCTAATTTTAGTATTTTTTGCAACAGTGGCAACAGAAATACCCCATCTGTGAAAATTTTAACAGTCTAGCTTTTACGGTTTATGGGATACAGCCTGGTGACAAACAAATTTAAAAGGTAGTACGGCCGGGGCGGTACCACCGCTACACCCATTTCTAGCTCAAAGAAGCGAAAGGATGTGGTTGCTGGCTTACCTATATGTGAGGCGACCATCTCAGTCCTCGGGAGTAGCAACGCATCTGTGATCGACTTCATGTAGAACCCCTGTTCTATATAAAATTACTTACAGATGTACATGAGCGGCAGTAACCGCAGTAAAAAATACAGCCGGATACCAGAGACTTAGTGATAGGGTCCCGTTTTTAGGGTTCCGTACCCAAAGGGTAAAATGGAACCCTATTACTAAGACTCCACTGTCTGTCCGTCTGTTTGTCTCCAGGCTGTATCTAATAAACCGTGATAGCTAGAAAGCTGAAATTTTAAAAATT
>DWNE01003376.1:0-16808 GCA_018249875.1 Cecropterus toxeus | reverse complement strand
GCGCGCAAATTACCCACGGAGAGTTACTGACATACTGACAGACATACAAGTGAAGCTAATAAAAAGCGTGTAAAAAAAGAAAGTTTCGCCCATTTTTTCTGAAAGCGAAACCGATCTTTCGCTCGGTCTCTAGCTCTAACTGATGAAAGTTTCGATGCCACTCCTTAAGATTAAGTCAATCACCTCATATCATGTAAGTAAGTACGCGAACTTACCCCGTTCCTTAATTATCGCAGGTTGACGAAGTCGCAAACAACGCGCCCGATTCCTATTTGACTTATTTAGATTATACTTTAGATGATTTACACGTCTGATATCAACGTGAACAATTTATCTCGACCGGATTTCTTCACGCCCTCGTAACTAAAGGAAGTATACATGAAGGGTTTTCGAATTCGAAGTTGTTAAGAGTCAACGTCTCATGTATAAGGGGATAATCGGGTGTATGTGACTTCCACTTCCAGGTCCCGTGACCACCACACAAAAATAAAAATAATAATATCATCCATGCCGAAAACCGAGTAATGAATGAATGTATGTAAAAAGTTATGACAGAACGTCAATATTTTTGAATTTTACGAATTTATTTAATTCAGTATTTCGGCCAGTAATAAATGAACAAAATTTATAGGTTACATCACTAGCGATGACCACTCATAACCTTATAAGGAGACCGCAATAAGACAATATCAGAAGTGACCACATATAAAACGCCCGTAACTGAAATCCCACAATTTCTTTATGATTCACATAAGGTATCGCATTTCAAAGTTTCCATTATATTCTCAGACTAAAAATAAAACGACAACGCCTCGCAAAATAGGTATTGTATTCAAGACACTGAAATAAAGGCACAGGTTTTTTTATAATATTGAAGTAGCAAACGAACGTTCAGTCCACCTGATGGTTTGTGGCTACTGCCGCCCATAGACATTTGTAATCTATACCAGATATGATCAGAATCTCACCTTAGGTTGGGAACAGATGCGTAGCGTCCTGTGAACTAAGTTGGAACGCCTCGCATAAGTATGTATGTCCCTTATGTGTGTATGTATATGTCCCTTATGCGTTGCTGTGTTGGTATGAAGGGTGTGGCCCTTCATATCAACACAGCAACGCATAAAACTGTTATTAGGCAGAAATAGACGAGTGGTGATGCTTTCAGAGTCGTACCACAAGGGTTTCTATCACCTTCAAGGAATAAGATGTGAGAAGATACTAGAATCAGTAAAGTTCAACCGAGGAAGTATCACTGGCACACCTAGTTTATCGTTCAGCATTTTATGTATTTCGTTGGGTTTGGATGCTAAGTGTCTTAAATATGAAATGACCATCTAGTCTTTAGTATTTTGGTCTTTGACAATATAGGACGATGCTTAAACGTAAGTCTGACAATTCCATATAACTACGTAGTCGGTTCACAATTTTCCTCGTATTGTACAAGTATTACTAAGTTAGAATGACTTCATTAGCATCGTACATAGTACAAGTATTTTTTAAATTAACAATTATTTCAACCTTTATTTAGAAAATATACTAAATACTCGTCATAGATGTTTTTAAAAACACGGCAAAACATGTTTGTCATCAACGCGGCGTTGACGTCACAAACTTAACTTTCAACTCATAATCAGGCCGAGTAATTAACGTGTTTCCGTCAAAACTAACGTTTGACGCCCATCTCCACGACATGGTACATTAATTATTAATTTCAATTTAATACGTCAAAGGATGATTTTAAAACTTTCTCCGATATAAAGTATAGATTATTATAATATATTTGTTTGTACTGGAATTACTAAATTTCACTATCAATGTTTAATATTAATTATAAGATTTAGACGACCCAGTAACACAATTTGTAACTTTCTTTTTTATGACGCAACTTAATACTTATATTTAGTACATTGGTTACTTTCCTTGAGATTTAAAACAAAGTATATAAGACGTATTGTAATATTTACATTGAAGTGCGAAAAATATTTTTCTTAATTATTTAAAAAAAATATTATTAATTCATTTTTTTATTTATATGAAAATATCAAGATTAAATCAATGAAAATTAAGGGAAATGTATCTGGTCATACTTGCAATTCATTTTTTTTTATCAATATTGGTAGCGTATAAGTTGACGTTCTGGGGAAAAACTATATCAGACCACTTATCGCTATCGTGGTCCTTCTAGTCGTCTGTCGTGGTCGTTCTAGTTCTAGATATCAATCACAGACTGTTTGATAAAGCTAAGTAAATGATTTGTAATATGATGAAATGACGGGAAAAAACAATTAGCGTTGTCTTGTCCGTTTATTTTAATATTTCAATAAAACAGATTACATCTAACGAAACACATTTTTAGTATCATGATAATCCAACATATCTTTGAGTATATCCCTGTAATTAATTTCCGAGAGATCCGCTGAGAAACCGTAGTTAATTAGGTCATTACATAATGTTATGAGTATATAGGTAATGTTATCTAATAAAATTCGCGTTTTGTAATTGAAAATATGTACCGATCACCGGAGAATATTAAAAAGTAATAATAAAAAAGATAATAATTATAAAGCTTTTCCACACATAGCCCCATATGACGAATTTTTCTTCTGTCAGGGGTGCAAGAACATTTGAAGACGAATACACAAATGTGTGACCGGGGATTAAATCCGGAACTCATTACATCTGATCGGCGTGGTGACCGTTCGGTCACTAGGTTGGTCACTGCAGGTCGTTGAGATGTAAGTAAAGCCTACTAGTACGATAGTATTCAGATTTATACAGTGCAATATTAATTTCCGTTTGTTCCACAATTTACAATCCCGATATCTATTGAAATAATCTTTATTTTTTCTTTCATTAACATTAAAGTATCATGTGTATGTATTTTTAATATGTATTTTTCTATAAAAATTAAGTGGCAAACGAGCATGCAGTCCACCTGATGGTAAGTGGTTACTGCCGCCCATGGACTTCTGTAAGTAACTTCATTTAGAACTGGGGTTCCATCTGAAGTCGATCAAAAATGCGTTGCTACTTCTGAGGACTCGGATGGTCGCGTCATATAGAAGTGAGCCGGCGACCACACCCACCAAAACGCAAGAACTACTTCACGCTAGAAATAGTTGTGGCGGTGGTATTTCCCCGGTCGAACAACATTGGTTCTACCACACATGCACATGGTGCACATGTCCACCAAATGAAATTAGAGTCTTACTTGAAGTGCTGCGGACATAGATGCGTTGTTATCCCTAAAGACTATTTTGGAAGCCTCAAATCAGTGTGCCTTCCTTACTCTTTAGATTAAATTGGAACCAGCCATCGGAGTCCACCAATTGAACAGCTTAATAATAAACAGTACCAGACAGTTGACGTCGCCTTCCGATTCGGCGCTAGTGTAAGAAAATATTGTAACTGACAATTTGTAAATGCCCCCGTAGGCCTATTTGCAAAACAAAAACATTTCATTTCATTTCATCAAAGTAAGTAGTCCTGCTCCCGAAGACATGTTAAAATCTCCGTACTGAATAGAGGTTCTACTTGATCTTAATAGTCTCCTCAAATAAATCAGACGGCATCTTCATACTTCCACCGAAACGCACGAAATATTTAATAGTTATCGGTAAAAATCTTTAGTAAGTAGATCATACCGTAGCATAATTATGTGATTTTTTTACAGCTGCTTCGCGAGATATGATAATATTTATGATACGTAAATATTAATGAGGTATATGTATCAAAGTAAGAAACATTATAAAGATAACGAGTCATAAAATTATATCTATGCAAATAAAGATCTTTGGAATCTTTAGAGAATTCTAGAATCATTACACAACAAAAAACAATGGTTAACAACGGTTTCATATTTTGTATATGTATAATATTTTGCAATTAAAATTTCATGAGATGTAACAAGCCGTTCTTGCCCAGCGTGGTGTAAAAATGGTGATCTGATATCTCTGAGGGACACACCGAGCATAGCTTTCCCCGTTGCTCTAGGAGCGATTTTAAGCTTATGGACCAATCCCAAGGTAAGTGTCCACGTCTGAGCACCGTAAGTCATGACCGGGAAGACGCACTGATCGAAAACCTTGCTCTTCCTTGAAGCTTCCCGAACGCTGCCCAACCCAATTGGATCCTCCTATCGGCTTCTTTCTCGAAGTTGTTCTTAGTCGTGATCCGATTATGTATATTATATAATATTATATTTTTTGTCTCTTATTTAAGCCTACATTAAGGTATGCAAATAAAAAAGTTGTTTGAAGTTTTTTGATGACTAAATTGGAATACCTCGGATTAGTATATATTATATCTCTTAGTACACTCTATGAACCAGTTTGAGTTGCTTCTTGTCCATAGCGAAATACCTTAGAAAGAGAGAACAAACTAATAAACGACAAAAAGCAGATTCTTTAATAAGGTGTGTATAACTAAATAAATAAAAACAATTTTTAAACGTTCTTAAACTATTGGCATAGTTTTTTTTTCATAATGTGAAAGTTTTAAAGGTGGTAGAACCAATGTTGTTCGACCGGGGAAGTACCACCGCTGTACCAATTTCTAACGTGAAGCAGTTTTTGCGTTTCGGTGGAAGAGTGTGGTAGCCGGCTCACTTATATATGAGGCGAACATCTTAGTCCTTGGAA
Source organism: Cecropterus toxeus (assembly GCA_018249875.1). Taxonomy (NCBI): domain Eukaryota; kingdom Metazoa; phylum Arthropoda; class Insecta; order Lepidoptera; family Hesperiidae; genus Cecropterus; species Cecropterus toxeus. Next base: position 12,168 of record DWNE01003376.1, on the reverse strand, counting down.
GTAGCAACGCATCTGTAATCGACTTCAGACAGAACCCCAGTTCTATATGAAGTTGCTTACAGGTTCATGGGTGGCAGTAACTACTTACTATCAGGTGGACTGCATGCTCGTGTGCTACTTCATTTCTATATAACAAGTAGCAAACGAGCATGCAGTCCACCTGATGGTAAGTGGCGAGTGGCGCCCATGGACATCTGTAATGAAAACAGATAACATCAGTCTTACCTGTGTTTGGCCACAGGTGCATCACCACTTCTGAGGAATAAATTGGAACGCCTCAGATTAGTATGTCTGGCATACGAAACCTTTCAGACTTAATACAGCTGCTAAATTATATGTAATGTCGTCGAAGTAATTTGAGTTTTAAAATTATTTAAAAATATATTTATGTAATACGCAATTTTGGCTTAATTACTTAAGTGAAAATACTATATAATTAAGATTTGACCCGTGAATAATAATATGAGTAACATAAATTTAAACGTATTATAAAAATATTTTTTCGTAATAAAAGTTAATGAGCGTGCAGACCAACTGATGTTAAATGGTCATTACCGCTCATATATAACTGTAACCATACATTTGTGCCCCTGATGTGATTGAAATACCTACTAGTATTTCAGTATTACCACACCGTTCTAACCAGAACATAACCACTTCACACCACTATTTTGAAACAGAAGAAGGTATAGACGAGTAATCGCCAAAGTTAAACTACTAAGAATTAAACGACCATTACAAACATTATTTGAATTAGACAGTGTGTGTACTTTGCTCAAGAAAAAAATATGTTAAATTTAATGAGACGATCGCATTAATATTAAATTCCCTTTTGTGTAATTTGAAATTGTTACGAAAATAATTAGTATGTACCTAATTTAATTCTTTGAAACAGCGTAACAAGAGGAATTTACATACGAAATGAGAGCCCTAAATCGAAAATTAAAAACTAAAATTATTTTTTTGCAAGTATTAATGGAAAATAAATGTAGAAAATCAACTTCAGCTTTTTGATTTTAAACAGAAAGTTCTTTGCAAAGATGTCACGCATCTCTAGGTGAATATTTTTTTTAATCTCATTTCAATTGTAATTATAAAGTTAACACTCACATAAATGTATCAAGATGAGTCAATCAATATAATATAACGTTGCAAAATAATTTCAAAACGATACGGTATCACAAATTAATCCAGATTATAAAGACTTCAGATAAAAATCAAACCTTGTAAATAATACAATTACAGGGATAGACATGTGTAAATTTGGGACTCAAAATATTATAAAATAAGAAATAATAATTATCACTATTCTTTAATTTTTGTATTATTAGCCAGAAATAAGAGTGACGGTGGTGCTTCTGCAGCTGAACAACAAAGAGTTCTACTACCACCTGCAAAACACCAACCAAAGAGGCGATATACTTTAGATATTAGATCAGTAATAAAGATATACAATTTTATTGAATGTAGTAAGGAGATAGACGAAAGCCTTGAGAATATCCCAGTCTAGCGAAAGTTATCCCCTTAATTGAATTTTTAATATCTCAGTTCATGCTCTTCGAAAGCAAAAAGTTCATCTACGAGATTTCAAAGTTCTAGTGCACGGATATTAATGAAGTTTTAAAGGAGGAAAACTTTAGAGTATTTAGAAGAAATATTATCTGTTTTTTATAAAAGGCAAGATTGCGACAGGAACTAAATATCAAACATAAATGAAACTAACGCTATCGAACGATACGCCGTAATAAGTCGAACTTACACCGCAGCCCGCTTAGTTTTGTTCAATGGCCCTAAAATAAACAATGGCTAGACGTTTTACATCAAAAAGAAAACACAATAGTAATATTTTATTTTCTAAGGGAAGGGGTCCGCTCATTTACCTTTATACGCTTATTGCTATGAGGCAGATTCATGTCAGTGGTGTTGCTGAAGTCAAAGTCGCTTTTATCGACATTTGAATATATTATTTTGACAGTTAGGTACTTTGTTTTAATAACTGTGTAAAATTAACATACAATACAATCGCAATGAATTTATTATTTTTGACTTCTAACCTAATGAATATATTTTCAATAAATATTTGCAAATACAAAAAAAAAATCGGCGATGAAAAAACTCTTCACCTTATTGTGAGTTCGTTTGACCTTATAACAATTTGTTAAGTAGTATATTATCAATATTAGGCAAATATCTAAATTCTACGGAAACATTTTAACAATTGGTTTTGGGTATTCATTTCAATTTTAACAAATTCTTTGAACACCAAAAAATGACATAAGAAACGAAGTTTAAACATTTTCTTCAGTCAATCATTCATCATCAATCATTTCAATTATAATACTCGCTTTTGTATAGCATATGCTGTTTAGCTAGTTTAGCATATGCTGCAGTAGCATATGATCAGAAGAATGAGTAAAAATAAATTCATTATTCCATATTTTACCTTACACACAATGAAAGACATAAAGATACAAATTTTTGAGCATCCAAAAATTACATAGGTCGCAATGTTTAAATATTTAGCTTCTGATACGAAATTCGCTTACCACGGCATGTGCTGGACCAGATTAGTTATTATTACAAGGACAAGTAAAGATAAATTCAGAATTTCATTTCGTATCTAGCACAATGAAACACATAAAGGTACATATTAATAGATTCTAGGGTCTCTAGGGAAATTTGAAAATGAGCATGAAACAAAGGTAGAACTTTTATATAGGTACCTATATTGTAATTAACATATATTTATTTAACTACACTACTACATTACTAAAAGTAATATTTGTCATAAAGTTAGTTACTAGACTATTTCTCTACAATAAATTTCTTATCGAAGTAGACTTGCTTATAACAAAAAAACGTTTGCTTATCAGAAACTTTTACTTATTTTATCTTGACCGGACCGTCAATTCGGACTTTGTTTTCCGGTAGTCCATCGATATCAAGGAAACAACTTTGTTTTGTCCCAGCAAGGTCAAATCCTTCAAAAGAGCTATCTATTACAGGGTACAACAGTGTCTGTGCTCACTTCCGTTGTTGTGTTGTTTGTTTGTTATTTTTGTAGCAGCGTTACGGTTATGTAATCCTTCTATGGATTTGACCTATCTTAGAAATAGTGCCTTATTGTTTTTTGTGATTCAACTTTAGCAGTAATTTTATCTCAACGATTTCAATCTATTTCAGTCTATGCTGGTGTTTGAAGTTTGTGGTAAAATAGACTTATGAAATTAAATTTGTTTTATATTTATTATGTTTAAACTAAATTGTCCTTCAAATATTTTTTTATTGTATGAATGACTTCCCCTTTAATTATACACTATCAAAATTTGCTTCTATATCATTTGATAGTTTAATATCGCATTTATTACGATGTGTATTTACCACTGTTATCAAAATATATAAGCTATAGTTTAAATTATGAAGCATTTATGAAGATTTCTCATTGGCCACTGTTTTTGAAGTTGACAAGGAAAGCTATAATTAGAATTGATACCACGGTTAAGCAGTGAATTCAAACGGTCCAGCAAATAAGTAGACTGATAACTTTTTAAGGTAGGAAAAAAATCTATTTGTTCAAAAAGGTTAATTTAATAAAAGTGAATTTTATTTTAGATACTATCAATCAATAGAGTAAATACTATTATTATAATAATAAACTTACTGAATAAATAAATATATAAAAACAAACAAGAAAACAAACAAATTATATACGTATACAGCGTTTATGTTTATTTAAAAAACAATACACAAATAAAGCTTACATATAGGAGTATTCTTGGCAGTCTAGAATAGAAACAGTATAAAAATACTTACAAAATGTTAAAAATCATAGCCATTAGAGATAACGCAATCGTCATTAACAATATATATTGTTTGATGATTAGTCCTTAAACTGATCCAATTGTGAGACTTTATGTGTCCAATGTGGCCACGTCTGGATAATCTGCTGGAGGGCATCTCCAGGACTAATAGTGTTTTTGATCTGACGATGGCCCACCAAGCTGTACTCACAAGACAAATAACGAGTGTTCAAGAAGCATCCGAGGAAATGTTCAGCAGCATCCAAAGCTTTGCTCGTTGGGGTTTTGACTGTAAAAAATCACTTGACATGAGAAAAATGTGTAGGTATTACTAACTTCTTACCCCCTCGTTAACTACTGACTTGTATGATAAATAATTGAAGCATTTCAAATGGCATGTCATGGAGTAAGTAGTAGTCAAATATGTTTGTATATTGTAAGCTGGCTTCGTTTTAATTAATAAAAATGTGATCAGTAAGGCTCAAAAGCATCTGGTATCTGTAAGACTAATAAAATACATTCTAATACAGTGAGGAAAGCGTACAAATACTGTAATCCATAATATGAAATCTAAATCATCGGACTGAAATCTTGAAACCTAACCAGAAACACTTTATATCTCAGATTATTTAAGTATCAAGAGTCATTCTTAATTAGTACTACGGTTAATAAACAAATCAATACTAACCTTTAAAATCTCCAATGAATGAAAGGCTGATGGATTTTCTATTGTAACCAGAGGAGTGGGCGCCGACCTTCCAACCGGCACCTTCATAAATCTTTCCATTCCCACCAACCATAAATCTGAAAATCAGACAAATCTTTCATTCATTACAATTAAATAAAATTATAGCATGTATGACTTACTATGGCCTTAATAAGTATACGTCATAAATAACGTACTAAAAAACCGGCCAAGTGCGAGTCGCACTCACGCACGAAGGGTTTCGTACCATTATCTATAAACAACGACAAAAAATTACGTGTGTTTTATGAAAAACCCCCATAAATATTTATTTTAATTTAATTGTCATTAACTTAATATTTTAATATAATTGTGGATATTTAAAGCCTTCTGTTGCCGCTATAAATATCTAGCAAAAAAATGTATGTTATATGGCGGCTCCCCCTTAAATATTATAAAAAATATTTTACTCTGTTTTAAGCATTTGTTGTTACAGCGGAAACAGAAATACATTATCTGTAAAATTTTCCTTCGCCAGTGTTAAACTCAGTTAGTCTGAAGGGTGTATGACAATACTTATGGGAGACGATTCACTTTATTTCTTAAAAATAATAAACCATCTGTGGCCAATCTAAGGTAAAACATTATCTGGGGTTGATTATGAGATATCCTTGGGTGTGAGTGGCCACTTATCAACAGATAAATATGTTTGTTTGCTACTTCAATAAGTTAAAAAAGTTAGTTTTGGCTATGTCTAATGTATCGGATAGTTATGTCACAATCATAAATGAGAACAGTTTTTACCGGCAAAGTACACCAAAACACTAGACTAAGTGGAAAATAAAACTCACGACAGTCCAATATCCGTTAATCCGTTCTCTATTTGAGTGTTACGGATGGCTCGTGCAATCCTCTCACACTCGGCGTCGGTGTTACACTCTGGCGTTACGGTGTGTGTGACCACCACCAGGCCCACAGGTGTTGTCAGGCCCTCGTCCCTCAACGATGGTATGTTACCCCACTGTTTGATCGGTACCACGTTACATTGCGTCGCTGCGACTGAAAGAAAACACATATGTGAAATCGTACTTTAATATACAATATGGGATATAACACAATTAATCCTGTAACAGAATAATTTGTGGTTAATTAAATAATTAAACTTAATTAAATTTCAATACAAGTTTGATACCACACAATTCATCACAGCCAAGCGCATGTTTTGATGCTCTGGCTGGGATGCTTTGTGTTTCAGACCGTTGACAAGTCCATCAGAACGTCCAAAATATATTTCCCAAAATTGGAACCAACTTCACTTCTGTTGAGGACTTCTATCTGAATACAGTGACCACTTAGAACTTAGAGTACGCTTCGAAGCAATTCAAATAAATTTGGATGAAATTAGAAACGATGTTTTAATTTCACAGCACTTTAAAAAACACTTACCGATAGGCGCAGCGATCAAGAACGACTTCACCAAAAAGAAAAGCAAGATAATATTCATATTTGTAAGGAAAAATAAGAAGATCAAATAATAATAGTCGTGTAACCGACAGCTCATCTATCAAATCACCGATACAATGGAAATGGACAGCAGCCGGCACTTTATAAGTGCGAGCAAATTGGGTAGGGGTAGGGTAAACCCCCGTGTCCTGAATCAACACTGATTTACTGAAACATTTAGGTACCTATTATCTCAGCGATAATCGCTTTTCCTTCTTACCTACATCTACGCGTTGCTCGTGTACGATGTGATTTTATCTTTGCATTTAGTCTTTCATGATAAGAAATCATCGTCGGCCTACATATTTCCGTCCGACTGCTGGACACGAGTATCCTAAGACGCAGAAAGTTTGGTCCAAACTTATGGTCCAAAGACGAATTAAACTTCATAAACCTTAAAGTTTTCGAGTTTTATTTTTGGTTTTAGGTACTTAGGTTTTCATATAATGTTATCCTTTTCACTCTTCACTTTCCACGATAAATTAGATAATAGTTAATTTCTAATAGCACATAACTTAAAAAAAATATATGCTTTCATTGGGCATATATTTTTTTTAAGTTATGTGCTATTAGAAATTTCAAGCATTGGGCTTTGAATCTGGGACCGCCGAGGGGTTCATGCCAATCGTCAGGATGTTACTGTACCGATATAAACTGACCGATATGACTGGGATATGACAAGAACTATAGTTTAAAAAGGTTCTAGAAAGGTCTTTGGACATCTTAATGTAAGGCAAAAGTCAATTAGAAGTAGCAACATCGATTGCGTCTTTCTCCCTCTACTGGGTACTGGCCAATACACACGATGTTCCAATACACATCAGAGGAGGTACATACAATGTAATCCTATAATAAGTTTACAGGTCTGCTATCAACTTTCTATGCTACTTTCCTATAACAGATTTCTGGCGGTCACCCATACAACTGTCTACCGTATACAATGCCACTTAACTTCGTCGATTAGTATCGATGGTACCGTTATGAATGTTCGCTACGTTTTGTAGTCATCTAGGTATTTATTTGATGGCAAGTATAATGAACAATGCAAAACTAAGGCGTATTAAATAGTATTAATAGGAATCTAACGATTTCCCGCTGTCTCCTTCAGGTCATCAATTCACCTGATAGGAGGGTGACCTGTGTTCCTTTTGCTTAAACATGGTCGCCACTTGATGACCTTTTTTCGCCGTTACTTATTGGTCCTTCGAGCGATGTGGCCACCGCTAATTTTGAGAGCTATGTCGGTGAGCTTAGTTCGTCTACGGATTTTGTCGTAGCGGAATTCCAAGCATACTCCTCTACATAGCAAGCTGAACGACTATGAGTTTTCAAATTGGGCTTTCAGTGAAAGATCACGTTTCGGTGCCATAGATCACTGGCAGCACACACTGCTCGAATAATTTCGACCTCAGGCACTGAGAAGTTTGAGGACGAGTACATACTACGTAATTTCCTAAACGAAGATATTCCCTTAAAAATAGGTAATAACCTAGCTAGCTAGCAATGCGCAGAAAAATAAATATTAATTATCAGTCATGTAATTGTTTACATAAAGTAGGTAAAATGATAGGAACATATTGTTTCAAATAGTGGACAAAGTTATTCCCCATTGGGAATTCTAGAGGAGACTTGATTCAACCCCTGATAACAAAACAATGTATAAAAAATATTTTAGTTTGAAATAGGTACCTAATTTATACAAAATAGATTCTCTTGGTTTTAGAAGCATAATGCTGACATAGTAACCATCCAGGTGGTGAAGCGGTCACCACACCCCTCTGAAACGCAGTGGTTTCCCTATTCTATCCCTGGCCAGACGGATATCTGAATGATGACCTTAGTTTTCTTTTCTGGGTCTGGGTTTATTTAATTGACTTCTATATGCTGACACAGTAGATTATACTAGTGTGGGGCTATGAGTGTAGAGAGAGTTATTTTTTATTTTTAAATTTTAAATAATGTACAGTTAGCAAGTAACTAAGAGTTACCAGATATATGTTTAGTAAATACTTGCTGAAGTACCCGTAGTGCTTCGCTATGTAATAAATAGAAATAGGTTTTTCTCGCTTACCGTTGGAAGTACATGAAAAGTGTACTGTAAATGTAACCTTCCGGATAAAAATGCGTATATGCTATCAAAAGTTTGGTATTTTTAGCTTTCTCTTTTTATTTAAAATGGAAATATGTAAATAAACCTGCTTGTCTGAAGTCTGAAACCGAAGGGTGTAGTGACGTCACTGCGTGACAGCGTCCCGTGAGCGCATTTCTTTTTGTTTTAATATATTTCATGATTGTATTACTTATATTTCTCTTTTAGTTTAGGCACTTGGACTCTTGTTGTTATAATAATTTTATTTGTAATAGTATAGTCATCGGTCTATTTATTTGGACGATTGTTTGTACTACTTGAGTAAGACATGGTTTCTTGGAACTTCGTTTCGGTCATTTTTCTTGTACTTGAGATTTTTTTTATTTCATTTGTATGTGTAGTAGTTAAATTTGTGTATATCAATACAAATTTAACTACTACACATACACACTAGGTACAGAACAATCTATATCTATCTATGTATATGACGACCCGCGTTTCCGTGCGGTCACCATACCGGTCTGACGCGCAGTGGGTCCCGGATTCGATTCCCGGCCAGGCAGAAATATGAATGATGAGTTTAGATTTCTGTTCACACAAGAACCACTGGACCGATTTCCATGAAATTTTACATAGATGTTAATTATTTACCTAGTCATATTATAGGCTACATTTTATTTAGATATTGTGGTCTATTTGAAGATGGACGTGTGACGTCAATACAACCGTTGGTTACAGACATTAATATGTTCATTTTAAATAAAAATAACACTAAGAATAAACAATAAATTTGATGGCATACTTAAAATTTAAACTTTCATTTTCTATCCGAAAGGTTTATATCACTTTTGGTGTCACTCCAACGGTTAACGAGTAAAACCTACATTTTTTGCTTCCTAGCGAAGCGAGATTACTTCAGCTAGTAATATATACATATATCTTTCTAATAGTCTATACGCTAGTGACACTAGCTTTCATTTGATACCTAATTTGTTATTATAATAAAAAAGCGGGCGTCATATTTCAAAAAATATAGTGCCTATGTCAGTCTGTACAAAATACAATACAATTCGTCAAGCAATTTGGCCTGTAGCACGTGCCAAAGAAATGGACATAAATACAAACGTCCGAAAAGAATTACTCTCCTTTGATCCTCCTTTTAAATTAATCCAATACTATTATTGAACTAATAGGCTTTTAGATTAGTAATAAGAAATCAAACACATCATTCAGCTTTAGTAAAGTTAATATATTCGGCACAATCTTACTCCCAGGAGTATCCTCGTAAGCCAGTATCAAAAATCTACAATACCAAAAAAGTAAAAACTTCATTACACATTTTCCATTCGTCGTTAAATAAAAAAAAACTTCTAAATAAAAGTTATTTCATAATTATAATTTTGAAACATCATTGGTCCAGTGAGGCCAGGTCTGGATGATCCGCTGAAGGGCGTCTCCCGGACTAATAGTGTTCATGAGCTGACGATGGCCCACCAAGCTGTACTCACAGTCCAAATTACGAGTATTTAGATAACATCCCAAGAAATTTGAAGCGGCATCCAAAGCCTTCGCCGTTGGAGATTTAACTGTGAAAGAGAATTAAACATTACAGAAAGGTACAGCAGTACCATTAATACGAGTTTGTCTTGTTTTTTCCAGACAAGATTGAGTCTTGTTTCTGCTAAAAATGCCCTATGTAAATTTTAGTTCCGAAACAAGCCGCTAGGGGCGCTGCATGTAGATGTATGGGCAGAAACAAGACTCAATCTTGTCTGGAAAAACAAGACAAACTCGTACTAATGGTACAGATGACTGTCTCTCTTTCGCGCGCGCACACACACATACACGTACACGCAGCAGACACACACATAAACATACATGCGCATGCACAGACACACGCACGCGCACATGCACAAGCACACGCATACACACACAAATAGTTATATAAATACACTTTCTGTATTTTTGTGACTGTTATACACAACTCGTTCATAATACAATAAGTCTCTCCCGATAAGAAAATAGATTAACCTCTGAAATCTCCGATGAATGAGAGACTGATGGATCTGTTGTTGTAACCAAATGTGTGGCCGCCGACCTTCCAACCGGCACCTTCATAAACTTTTCCATTTCCACCGACCAGGAATCTAGAAGTAAGTTAATATGTTAATTAATTTAAAGCAATTTAATAAATGCACAATCATACAAATATTATAAAGGCGAAAGTTTGTGAGAATGTATGTATGTTTGTTACTCTTTCACATATAAAAACGAATTCGTATATTAATATTTATACTACATATTAATTATTGAAAGGCTGTCCAACTTACGACAACGTGATATCAACCAAGCCGCTGTTCATGTGATTGTTGCGTATGGCTGTCGCGATCCGTCTGCACTCGCCGTCAGACGAACACTCTGACGTCACGGTGTGGGTAACCACCGCCAGCTTGACTGGGGTTCTTAGGTTCTCGACACGCTGCATTGGTGTTCCACCACCCCATGACCGCAGCGGCACTACGTCACACTCCCATCCTGCGGCTGGGAAAACAACTTTTTAAATTTAATTTAAAAAACAACTTTTTAAATGGTCTCACACTACTTATTACCCGACTGCGTCAGAAAGACGCGAATGTTTTTCGAGCATATGTATATATGTATGTATATTTGTTAGTATGTACCTATGTCAATTTCTTTGGCACGCGCTACAGCCCAAACAGATTGATGGATTGTGACGTGTGACATATCATTCCAATCGTCGCAGTTTGTAGAGTGACATATAGAGTGATATAATTAAAAAAATGGCGCCTAGAAATAGAGGAAAAAGGGAGGAAAGGGAGGATTTTTTACTATAACGACAATATGGGTATCAAATGAAAGTTAGAAAATAGACCAATGTAAATACACATATATCATAATAATTTACTTAAATGTTTTGACAAAAACGTTAAATTAAATATATATCATAATGAATAAAAATTTCGTTTTAGGCTTTCGGGTTTTTTGTTACAATGTTTTAAATGACGTTACTAGTTTTATTGCACCTCTATAAAAATAAAAGATGGCGTTCTCTACCAGTCAACTCTAAGTGGCTAGAAAATTTGCGGCAAAAGAAACCGCAATAATACACAGTATAATATATCCTAAGTTATGAATGCATTCATAAATATTATAAAATATAAAAATAAAATTATAGATGATTGAGATACAGTACTGGTATTTAGGTAAAGCTCTCGGACGAGTTACTTACTAGGTAAGTATGGTTTTACTGAGAAACATCGCCACACCTGTTTATATTTTGAAGCAGGTCTCACGTTTCTAAAAAGCTGTGGTTGCAGGCTCACTTTTATTCATTTATCTTCAGAAGACCTATCTTGTTAGGCTTCAGTGACTACTTAAAATAAAGACTACTGTCTCCATCTTCCGTATCAAACATATTGAAAACAATCAAAACACTTTTTATTTTAAAACACTCAAAAAAATTACCGTGTAACGCAGCGACCAAGAAAGAAGTCGCCAAAAGAAATTGATAAAGAAGATTCATATTGGCAGCAACAATTGTTGTCGCGACAAAACATCTGCAGAGACAATGCAAGTCCACATCAATTGCCACTGTATATGTATTGAACAGGCTGGCCACGGTAAACCCCTCTAATCATATATCAGATCACACTGATCTAGTAAAAAATCAAGATACAAAATTATCATAGCTGTAATCGCTTTAGATCCTTGTTTTGTACGTCCATTTACGAATTTCACGAAAACGATTTAACTTTATCTTTTGATAAGATTTTAAATGGATTAAAGATTTTTGAAAGTCCTTGTGATATCGTAATGTGAGTCACAAGTTAATTGGAAATAGCAAATCCACAACTTTCTGCCCCACAAACGGGAATATGTATTTCTTGATTGTTACAAGAAATACTTATTCCCGTTACAATAAACTAAATTATTCGAATAATAATACTACTAAACTGGAACTAATAAGTGCTGGAACTGTTAAGTGTCAAACAGTTTGCCAGGTGGTAGAACCAATGTAGTTCGACCAGGGAAGTACCACCGCTACACCTATTTCTAGCGTGAAGCAGTTC
>DWNE01003375.1:0-16809 GCA_018249875.1 Cecropterus toxeus | reverse complement strand
TCCTGCGAAATTGTTTCATGAAAAGTGTATGACCGGTTGTTGACCGTCGCGTAATTGAAAGCAAACAGCGCGGGTTTGCGTTATCAGCGGCTCTCGGCGCGCGTCTGCTAACCTCGTGTCAACAGGGGGTCAAGCGCTTTTTTGCCTCTAAATAACAAATATAGCGAATCATGTATCCACATGCCCCTAAATATGCTCTAAAGGATACACATATATATTTATTACCAGGTAAAACTATTTGCAATTAATACAATAAACCTTTATTGTTTTATTACAAGTAGCCTGCCTAGTTCGTTAATTCAAGTAAAAAATAAAATGTGCTGTCGGATATTTTGAGTATTATTTTTAGTAAAAAAATATTATCACAATTCAATTTATCGTTTTACATTTTTCTTATTTAATTTTTTGTTAAAAATAATATAATTGGCCGTTATAAATTGTGGTCGCTTCAAATTATATTAAAATGAAGTAACATATATGAATGATGAAGTATCAAGATTAAACAATGAAGTTCAACACAATGTCTCACTTCATTAGTTAAATAATGTGTATTCAAATCTAGGGTTAACATAAATAAAAAATTAAAGATCTATTTCCTAGCTTTCACTTAATATAGTTAATAATTACTATTTATATTGTTATTGTTTACATCGTCCTTTCCCTGTCTTTTTCTATTTACAAGCGCAATATTTAACAATTGTATAACTTACTCTGCCAATTGAAATAAATCCAACTATAGCTCGTAGGTTAAAATCCGTCAAGCCGTTTGAGGTTTTTGTTATTTTTTTCCTTGTCTCTTATTAGACTGAAGTAGCAAACGAGCATGGAGTCAACTTGATGGTAAGTGATTACTGCCTACTTAGTAAGCAAAGCTTAGTAAGCAACTTCATATAGAACAGGTTTTCTATTTGAAGTTGATCACAGATGCGTTACTACTTCCGAGGCCTAGGACGATCGCCTCAAATATAAGTGAACCGGCAACCACAGCATTCCAGCGAAACGCAAGAACTGCTTCATACTAGAAATAAGTGTAGTACCACAAAAAGACGTAAATAGGTAGGTAGGCATAAAAAACTATACTTTTTCTTTGACATTAACGTTCTTTTGACTTAACGTTCTTTTGCCGTCTATTAAAAAATAAAATAGATTCTAAATAAAGTTATATTCTCAAACGTTATTATAAACTGTTAAAACATAATTTACTGTACATTTTTTCGCTCCCACGCCATTTATCCCAATTGATTCAAATTCAAATATAGATATCATATATTAACAAAGTTTGGTAATAACCGTCTTATGTAACTTAACTGTAAGGTCCTTGTGGTCTTTGACAAGACGTTTGAAAGTTTATATATAAACCAATAAATAGAAATTAATAATTTTATATGTAAATGACTGGTTAAACTAACTGGCTGAAATGATGGGTTAAAGTTCAGTTTTAGGATCAAACTTCACTTGGTAAGTTCGTTTGACCATAAATTATGCTTCACAGCTTCGTTCGAACGATTATTAGTATTAACACACAATAGATGTTTCTATGTCTAAAAATAGGAACGAAAAGGGAATTAGGAACGGCTCATATATTTTTTTTTTAAATTATGTCCTGCTCGAATCATTTTTTCTAAAAAATATCGATTTAAATATTTTCAAAAAGAAACATTTAGAGCTGTTTTGAGTTATGGCATTTTTGTACTGAATGAGGAAATTTTATTACATGCGAATTAATTTTTATTAATCGTTAAGAAGTCGTGCATCACACTTCCCCCAATGCTGGTCTATTGTTACTTGAATATGTGCTTATGTCATATTATATCATAACCCACACAAGATGGATCTTATTATTGGCACACATATAAAAACTCAAACATAAAACAAGCATCCTGTCAATAAGGCATACGAACATTTAATAAGCTCCTCTCATACTTCAAGTAACGCCATACACCTGCTTCATTTGGTCGTTTATAATTCTTGTCACAATAAAATCCGTGAATAAATTCTAAATTAAAAAGGACAATCGTAAACGGTCGTGCTATTAATAACAATGGCTCGGTCATTCATCTCATTCATAATATGCAAATCAATTTGTGAAAAACCGCACGAATTTATCGTGACCTATAACGGCACTCAATATTAATTTTGAATGAAGCGCAGATCATTTCAGGTTTCTACATTGGAATTTACTGATTTATTAAGGATTTAGGTTTATTTACTATATATTATTAAATTTATGTCATGTTACTACTACCTGCTCATGTCTCCAAGTCTTAGTATGCGAAACATAAAATTATGAATATATAAATACGTTTCGCATATTGGAACTGACATGATATAGACATGTAGGTTCCATTTAAGTAACATTATAATTAAATGTTACTCGAAATCTCCTTTTACTACGGTTAATGTGTGCTTATTCTAAAAAATAAACAAAATATCATTCGAATTAGATTCCTAGCCAAATATCCAAAATTATTCATTTGAATTTTTGTTGTAGGTCTCCCTGTTTGTATATTTATAAATAATTTAACGAACTATCGTGCATGGAGCATGGATTCGACCTAAAAGCAAGTGGTCACAGCCATGCATGGACGACCCGCGTGGCGGAGCGGTCACCATACCGGTCTGACGCGCAGTGGGTCCCGGGTTCGATCCCCGGCCAGACAGATATGTGATGAGTTTAGATTTCTGTACTGGGTCTGGGTGTTTATGTATTCGTCTATGTGAACACACATAGACGAATAACACCCACGACACAGAAGAAAATCTTACTGTGGGGCTATGAGTGTAGAAAGCGTTTATATTTATGTTTTATCTGTAATAACTAAATGAGGTTCGAATCCTACTCTGCCGTGGATGTGTTTTACGCTTGCCTAACTTTGAAAGACTGCTTTAAAATTCTCTGCCTCACGTTATTATTACCTTTATATAAGGCAAAACATTAATTAAGAGAGTCTATGGTCCAATTTGTATAGACAGAACAAAATACAAGTAAACAAAAAAATTAAGTCCCGCAGTCAGCTGAGCCGTGCCCTTTGTTCTTCTAATCCCGACTTTCCTTTCAGATAGCGTTCAGTCAGCTCTTAAATTAAGAATTTATTTCAGAACTCCATACTTTTCGCTCGCCTTTGTGTTGCATCACAATGAAAATTATTATCAATTGGAAAACTTTGTGTTCCCCGCTACTTCAGTAAATCCTTGCTTTTTATTTGCTCGTCTGGAGCTCTTAGTAACTTAGATAGCACTCAAGTACATAAAATATGTGAATATTTATCTGATACGATGTTTCTTTACACTTCTTCATAGTTTCAACTTAGTTCCGAACAACGCATCTGTGACCGCTCTTGGGTATTATTTTATGTCCTAATAGATACTGCAAAAAGGTTCACATCCCTGAGGCTATTAAAAGGTCTTTTGCTGCCAAAAATCATCAAGATTAACTTTAATCTCAGTCAAGAAAGCATTGCTTCTCTTAAAGACTACGTTGAATCGTAATATTTAGGAAGGTAAGTTTGTCTCATAACTACCAAAAAACAAGAAAACCAGAAAACGTGTAAACCGTTATTACACAGTACATTTTGATGAAACGAGATCATTTCAGCACGGAAACTGAAACTATCAGAAATGAATACGGGCGTGTGACAGATAGTTAGGCACAGCAACAATTGAAACATGACAGAACAAGTATGCATTCACATCTGACATGAATTAATTCTTTCATTTCACTTAAAGGGTGTGGGTGCTGACTTGGTTTATGCGGCGACTATCTTCTCAGAATGATAACTTATCTGATATCGGTTTTACGTCGAACACCCGTCCTATATATGTAGAGCTAGTTACAGATTTCGAAAAAATAGCATTGATCAATTATCATTCGATGGATTGCAAAAAAAAAAAAAAAACTATAATATAAAATCAAGTAGGACATATTAGGCTTATAAATTAACTTCCAATTGCCCCTACTCCGTTTTTAGGCGAAGACATCAGTATACCTCAACTACGCCAAACTATTTGAAGCCTCTTAACTGCGGACGATTATACTGATGGCAAATCTCTATTGTTCCCTTGCGGTCACAACAACCCGTATACTGAACAACTAAATTAGGGTCAAAGTGAAAACTACTGCAAAATGGCCGCTTAACTCGAATTTAACTCCGTATTTCCATTATTAATCACCACATCGCTATCAGGCCTCCTCGCTTGATTCATGCCATCACGCTACGCTATTTTATTTTCATCATATTTGTACTTTGTGCAAACAAATAATACCGAGCCTTTGAGGAGATATAATCTAAAGTTTATAGACGCTATAAATAATATATTATACATACATACCCAAACACAAAAACTCAAAACGTTTAGATATAACCCAAGCCGAAGTACAAACCCACTGACTGTCAGTCTGATGTAGTGTTTATAACATTATGGTAAATATACCAATTGGTATGTATATTGTACATAACATCCCAAACCCAAGGAATCTTAATTTGGCGTCATTAGTGTAAAAGAGGCAAGTGTTGAATTACTTTAAGTAACATTAGATACCAGACATCTTTAATTCCTATTAAATTTCGTCAGAGAAGTTGGTTTCCTTAGAAGATATATATTAAACAAACCTAATTTAAAATAATACATGTAACACATTACTAGCGAATCTACATAAATATTGGAACTTAAAGTGTCAAATAGGTACCCTCGAACGCTTCCAAACTAATACAGCCTTATTACAAAACGTGCCAAACCTAGGACTCCGTTTAAGAGGATGATTTCACGGGCCACGAGCAAAATCGAATGAGAACATCTTACTTAGTATTCTGTAAAACGAACGAGGAATATCATCGTTTCGCTCTGTCAAACTCTAATTTTCAAAGTAATTAACCTACTTAACCCTCTTTTATTCCGATTATATTCTTTCGCCTACTGCCAAGTCTTTTCTTTTGTCCGCATCGTCTGGTGTCATTGAAAGAATATTATTATTGCAAATTGGCAACAAAGAGGTGAAGGTCCTTCAAGTTTGCTTCTCTTTTTTTTCAATGTTTAAGATGTTTGTAAAATAATATTCGAAGATATTATCGGATGGCCATCGAACACTCCAACGATACGATCGCTTTTTCTCTTGAAATCACACCTAATAATATGCCTAGTAGTGCGATATTACTTAGAAGTAAGAAATTTGTATACAAATAACATGATACTATTTTTAATATACGTTTACAAAAATTCAAAGAACAACATATTTTTATATGATTCCATCCATGGGTTCATTCGTCCATGGGTTAATATTAAGCCGTCCCCGAAAAATGTAAAAACTTCGAGAAATATAAAAAAAAATATCAGAACGTAGGAAGAAGTGTAAAACATTCATACTCCAAAAACAAAACACTCAGCAAAAAGTCGATTCTAAACTTGTTAAGGATAGCTTTTATCTTAACTTTCTATGCTTTCAAGTATCTTATGTTGTAAAATTTTATAAATCTAGAATCATGATACACATAACCAACCGTGAAGTAGTCGCCCCGCCATTTCGTTTTATGGAGATTCAACTTCAGACTGAAAAAAATTAATGGCTTGGAATAAAGGGTCGTTAATAGAAAATGTCCTAATCTTTATTTTTCGCCTTAGGTATCAATGTCGTAATATTAAATTTACATTTCTGTCTGTAAAATTGCCTTTTCATATAATAATTTATTACGTAATTTTTGAATCAAAAAATAATACAAAGTAGTGGATTCTATGTACATATTTTACATGCCTAATGTATTCATCTCAGGCCAAGGCAGCCTATGCCTATTGCTCTGTCCTTAACACGTAATTAATCAAAATCAATATCAATAATTATGGTTATTTATTTTATCAAAGAAGACAAATCTTGCTACTGTAATAATAATGATAGAGTTTCACATCATATTTAATGCAATTAATAAATAACATAGGTTCCTATATATTTATCAGGTGGTAAAATCATTGTAGTTTGACCGGGGAAGTCCCACCGCCACACCTTGTTCTTGGATTTCGTTGCAAGGGTGTTGTTAACGGCTCACTTATATATGAACAGACCACCATAATCCTCGGGAGTGGCACCGCATCTCTGATCGACTCCACATAAAACCCCTGTTCTACAGATATCCGTGGGCGGTAGTAAGAACCTGCCATCAAGTGAACTGAATGCTTGTCTAATGCTTCAAACTGATAAAAATATAAATGATAAATTGGATAAAAAAAAAGATTTGCAAATGTACCTACACCTACAGAATAAATGTCATATTGTTGTCACTAGAATCGGTGACATTTAGAAATTCCTCCAGATAAATATCGTACGATAAATAAGAAAAGTAGACGCACATCAAAAGCTATGCGGAAATTAAACATTTTCCGAACGCTTATGAGAAATATTAATAAATAATTCTATCGGCATTTCATTGGTAGGTATAGCCCAAACTCCCATGTTTCTCTTGAATTTAAAAAAGTAACATTTCTTTTTATAGGTACTTGCTTTTAATCTAATATTATTTTTTAACAAACCCATAACGAGATTGTACATGAAAGTCATTCTACATTAAACGAGACAAATAGTATTAACGGTTAACAAATCAATTAATGAAAATCGATTATTTAAAAAAAAACGATTTATTAAATAATCGATTATTTTTTCACATCACTAACTCTAATCCTATCTGGGGTTGATTACACATGTCCATAAGTGCCAATGGTCATTTGCCAATACGGTGAATGAAGTTCATTTGCTCGTTTGCATATTCATTAAGATAAGTAGATTTGACTTAATATCGTAATACATTTTAACATACGTAAAATTAATAATAGATGGACATGCGGTCATTAATACCTACTTGTGTGCACTACGTACAATGTCAATTTAATACATAAATTCCAGCTTTAATAATCGCTGATAACCATTGCATTATACGAGTAGTCGATTGCATACGGAAACGCATGCAAAACGGAAACAGTCCAGTAAATTTATGCTTGCATTGCTACGACATTCGATTTCGAATATAACGTTTCGATAAAGCGACGTTGACTTCCAGGGCTAATTGGACGCCGACAATTAAACCAACGGGACTGAAATAACAACGGTTTTTAGGATTCCGTACCCAAAAGGTTAAAGCGGGGCCTTATTACTAAGACTCCGCTGTCCGTCTGTTTGTCTGTCGCATGAACCGTAATAGCAGGACAGCTGAAATATTTACACATAATGTTTTTCTTTCGCCGCTATAAAAACAAATAGTAAAAACTCCCATTGAATAATCTCTCTGAATATCAAAAGATCAATTTTAGTGGGTGCTTACGTTTTGAAATGAACCAGTTTCATAGTTCTAGCTGGACGGAGTATTCTTCGCTTTTATTTATACAAACATTAGATTTAAAAGCAGATGGATGTAGAATACAGAAAGACAGAACAGTCGAAATGTGAATGTTAAATCATTTAATTTTGTTGATTATAGTAAAAGCATCTAACGATCCAACCTCATGATCTAAATAGGTAGGTACTATTACTTCTACTGCTCAATACTATACTCTATGTAGATTTAATTTTGTTTGTTTACAATTACCTAGTACTAGACCTTGCGTTCTGATTTGTTTGTAAACGTTTGTACTTACCTTATCCTTAATTTGTTGCACACTTACAATACAGTTTTATTTCAATTTTCACTGCTAGAATCACTGTTACGACACTTGAACGTAAATTAACACTGAATAGATTAAATAAAACAATTAACACTAAAAACTGACCACACCCACACGTCCTTTGCAGTTTTCCATCGACATAATTATAAACTTGAAATGCTCCCTGCTGTAGAAGTACCCACATTTTTTTGCATTTTTATGTACTACATAGGTCGTCCTTTTACCGTGTAGGTACATGTATTATTATTTTCGATTTCGTGTATATATTGTTTTTTAACAAAATTGCTTACAATATAAGATAATTATTTGTCCTAGGACACAAAATTACCACTAACGCTGGCACATCATATAATAATAAAATTAATTATTTATTTAAATATAGCATTAATTTAAAACACCGTTGTAACTTTGACTGTAGTAGCATTCTAAAGTAGCATTTTTATATATTTGACGTGTCAAACGAATGTTACAAACCTATTTACGTATAGACATTTTAAGTTAATGTTTTGGGTACACCGTCATCAATTCTTTATTGTTCCCCTTCTGAGCATGATTCTCTTGTCAAAATTGGAAGGATGTAGGGCATAGTCCACTACGCTGGATTTTTACATACGGTATCTTAATTCGCCCTTTAGACGATTGCTGAAAGGTAATTTCAAATAAATAAACATAATCAAAATGTTAGCCTGGATTTGAACTCCGGAACTCTAGTGTGGCAGGCCGAATTGCAGACCAGTGCGCAATAATGCTTTATGTATTCACAGAAGTTCCTAAAGTCGATATTGTACAGTAGTGTGTTAATTTTTAACCAACTTCCCAAAGGAAAGAGGTTATAATTATACACATGAGTATTACACTAATGGAAATAAATAAAAACATTTTCATATTCATTAAATCAAATTCAAAAGCTGTAAGTAATATCATAATTAAAAGCACACGCGAGCCTATACACCCATCATCCTATACATGTCGGTCTACATTAAATATCCTTTCAACTCACATTTGCAGTGAAAATGTAAATAAAATATACAGAAATGGACGCAAGTTAAAAGGGTTGTAGATATTTTGCCTTCTGTAATTAGCATACCACTGGTGAAACCTTTTTCTTTTCGATTTGCAAGGGATGAGTGTGATTAATTCTACATACCTTCCATAAAGGTTCGTTAAGGCCACACTTTACAAATTGTTAATTTCCATACGTCATTATGATAAAACGGTCGTATATAACGTATTGATGTAAAGCCATCGGTACTTCCATGGCATCTCAATTTAGTGCTCAGAGGTAAGCAACGTAGCTACTTACATGTAGTCGACCTAAGGTAGAATTCTAACCATATCTGGGGTTGATTCATGGGGGTATCCATGGGCGGCAGTGGCTACTTACCATCTGTGGACTGCATGCTCGTTTGCTACTTTTTAAATATGAAAACATGGTTATTATTTTTATAAAGTAAATATTATGGGTAACTTGTAGGCGTAGATATCTGTATTCCCATCAACTATAAGTTTGTTCGTATTGAATAAGTTACCCAAATATAAATAAGTATTTTGATACATGACCAATTCGGTATATTTGCTCTCGACTTAGGCAAAATAAAGCACTTGACCCGCTGTTGACACGAGGTTAACATGCGCGCCGATCGAATAAAAACATCGGTACTTTCAAGGCATCTCAACTTAGTACTCAAGATTAGCAGGGCATATGTGGTCGACCTCAAGTAGAATTCTAATCATATCTGGGGTTGATTCGTAGGGGTATCTATGGGCGGCAGTGGCTACTTCCCTTTGTGGACTGCATGCTCGTTTGCTACTTTTTAAATATAAAAATATGGTTGTTATTTTGATACAATAAATATTATTAGTAACTTGTAGGCGTACATATCTGTATTCCCATCAACTACAAAAGTTTTTTTTGTTTTGAATTAGTTAGGAATATAAATACATGACCGATTCGGTTTATTTGCTCTCGACTTAGGCAAAATAAAGCGCTTGACCCGCTGTTGACACGAGGTTAGCAGACGCGCGCCGAGAGCCGCTGATAACGGAAACCCGCGCTGTTTGCTTTCAATTACGCGACGGTCAACAACCGGTCATACACTTTTCATGAAACAATTTCGCAGGACTTAATGCACTTACATGTTTGTTCGAATAACGCTCATCGACTACACGGCGCTCAAACATGTCGCTTGCATGGTAATAGTCTATTAAAACTTAAATCACTTGAACAAATAAAAGTTACTTTTACCGTGTTTATGGTTGTAACTGATTTGTCAACGAAATTACAGGTGAAAATGAATGGAAGTTTTAACTGCTTTGCGGTGAAGTAAATCATCGTAAAGATATCTACACACCTAAGAGTTTATTAAAGATTTCTCAAATGTGTATGAAGTCTACTAATTCGGACTCGGGCAGCGCGGTGAAATATGGCCTTAACTCTGTCTTTCTGAAAGAACCCGTGTCCAGCGATGTGACAATAATGTGTTGGCGATGAAGCACTTACGAGTAGGTCATGTCGAAATTATATTAATAACTTTCTTACCAACGCAGCCTTAGATAGGTACTTACCTAAAGTTATCACTTTAATATTGAATTCATAAATTTGGAGGGACATAACCAATATTGACCATTCCGGTCGCGCGCCACTTTTAGTTCATAAAGTTTTCAACTAAAAAAGTTAAATGGTTCGGAATAATGTGACTCTAAAATAGACTTATTTTGAACAATGGTTTCAACATAAATATTTTCTTTTTCTCTTTTTTTAAGATAAAAACGCTTTCTATACTCATAGCCCCAAAGTAGGATTTGCTCCGGTGTCGTGGGTGCCATGGTTACAAAGATGAATACACAAACACCCAGACACAGAACAGAAATTTAAACTCATCATTTACATTTCTGTCTGGCCGGGGATCGAACCCGGAACCCACTGCGTGTCATACCGGTATGGTGATCTGCCACGCGGGTCGTCAGCAACTCACCACATATTATAACCAGCTTTATGAAACAAAAACACTTCTAAATTAGTATCTGTCTACGTTCATAACTACGACAAATATGTAACTAAGTACATTCTACAACCTTCAAATTCCAATTATTACCGCTTTTATACCCCACATATTCATTTAGTAGAAGTATGATTCAATCTAGTACCTACTCAGGTTCCACCGCCAAACCAACCTATTTCTAGCACGAAATGGTTCTTACGTTCCGGTAAAAGGGTCGTCGATTGATTTAGATACCGATGTTACCGGGATTATTTTAGTGCTTAAGAGTGATATCGAATCTGAGATCGACTTCCAGCAGTACCCCTGTTTTGTAAGGAGTTGGTTGCAGATGTGCATGGTCGTCAGTGACCAGTTAGACTGAAAGCTTGTTCGCTGTTGCCACAATTGTTATTATAATAGTGTTGGCATCACCTAATTATCCGCAATGAACAAGCAATATCGACGGCATACAATTCTGATTACCATAGTTAATTAACTAATCGACTCTGACAATTACCTACAACTTAATACCTAATTACAATAAAGGCGAATGTATAAATGCTATAAGATATTATATATAAGATTTCTCTCACCACACAGTTTCATTATCTAAAGAGATCTTATGAAGCGAGGGAAATTGGCAGATAGAAAGATATTGATAATGCAAAGGCAGCACAATCAGATTTTCATTGCAAACGCGCCCCGTCTCCTCCCTACCGCCCCCCAGCGGTAGAAATGAATACTTATTGCGAAAATGAAGACGAAAGACGATTAATGAACGCCGCCCTCCGTAAAGCGATCCGCCGCGATTTACTTAATTCCCTTCGAAAATATTCAATAAAACGTCGCAGAGTCGCGATATATACCTTATCTTTATACTTTTACGCAACAGACTGAAAGAGAAAGAGGGTAAATATACGTTAAGCAGTTAACCAAATAAAATAGGTATCCACTTTATTTCGTAGATTTTTGTACAGATGCCATTTTGCAGCCCGATTTGACTACAATAGGTATTTATCTACGAAAGATTGATATACTACAATAGGTAATAGGTTGCCGTCCATTCGTACACGACATTTAAAAAATCGAATATATTAGTGTAATGAAAACCTATACAATAACGAATTCACAAACGATTCCGAAATAAATAAAATGAAGATATTTTTTGAGTAAAAAGCAGGTACTTAATACGTATCTACTTATATTGTGTGGTAGCCTAACTAGTAAGGAACCCTTCATGCGAGACTTAGTCGGTATTGTCATTACTGTTGAGAAGCTAATCTATACTATCTATACTAATATTATAAAGCAGCAGAGTTTGTTTGGTTGAACGGGCTAATCTCAGGAACTACTGGTTCGATTTGAAAAATATTTTTGTGTTGAATAGTAAATTTATCGAGTAAAGCTGTAGGCTATATGACATCACGCTACATTTATTTGTTTGTTTTTTTTTCTTATATATAGCATAGCGGGTGAGACCGCGGAGCACAGCTAGTCTTAAATAAACTCTAACAGATTTTAACGGGAAACACGTAACTTAAATACCTACTGCCTTGAACATTTTACAGGAGCCGACTCTATAGGGGTTGACAAGCATTGCGTAATCTTTTTGTAAAAAAAAATAACAATAATATGCTTATTTTACGGCAGACTTTTGCATGTATTATCACTTTCGCCAATAAAAATGTAAAGAAACTCTATTATAGAACGTCGAAAGCACTCTTCATAACATGAGAGTTACTTTTGTTGAACTAAGTGAGACTTCTTTGTTTCAAATAAGCAGCGTAAGTACACATCTACATTTTATATCAAAAAGATAAAATTGTTTAGCAAAACCTAATTTAGTATACATAATCTTTTTTGTGATTTCTATAATTTTATTGTATAACGGTTGAGGATGCTTATATCTGTGCAATGCTTCATTGGTGACTTCGTCATATAATAATCATAAGATATTAGCATAAATTATTATCAAATTCGTTGTCATTTCCGTGTTTTTACGTCAATAAATTGTTTAAAGTCAAAATTGAAATTATCTCTCAAAATAATATGTTCACTAACAGTGTAACTCGAATAGATAAGGAACTTCGCTCAGAAACGTAGCGGGCTGAGGGTGTGGTGAACGTTAGCACATTTTGTAGAATGAAAATTTCACAAATCACCTTTTCTTACTGTAACGAAAAGTTGCCGGCACGAGACACCTGGTACATGTGAAACATCGTGTTCGTACAAGTAATATGCATAAATGACAGGATTGCTATAGAAACTATATATAGCCTAATGAAAATAACGCCGTCTACGAACAGTACCCCGAACTAAGTCGAAAAAACACAGCAGTCCGCTTAGTTTTGTTCGATACTTAATAGTTCCAACCATGTATAACAGATGGCACTAAAACAAATAAAGACAAGCATCACCAAGCTTACACTTTTCACCGTTTTCCTGCGCCTATAGATGTTTCATATCAAAAATAGAGAATTCTAAACTTTTTAAATTTCTTCTATATGCATTTTTTTTAAGAAGTATAACAGTAAAAGTAAAACAGCTTGAGAAATTACATATCTTTTAATGCTTTAACAACACAGATGTTATACATCAAATTACTCTGCAACCTTGACCATGTTTGCACCACTAATTCTTCCACTGAATCTAAAGAGCTCCTCAAATCTCTATCCATCGATATCAGTTTCGTATGCGTCTTCAAGAACAAACTCAAGTACGATTGGGCTAGTTCGAAGTCCCTGTTACTACGCAGCATTACTTCTAGCATTGAGATAAACTTCTTCATAACTTCGATAGAGCCTCCTGCATCGGGTGCCATACTTGTAACCTCCGCTTCTATAGACGATGGTGACATTGTTTTAAGTTTTTCTATGCATACGTCGTAATTTTCATTATCACATTCAAGTAACTTCTTCGCGAATGCTGTCAATGTTGAAAGTGACTCAGGAATCAAAAGTCTATGTCCATCCCCTTTTTTTTCTTTTTCCAGGTCAAACTCTAGTTCTAAGCTGGGTATAGTTGGTAAGAAGAAAGGCGCTGATTTTGGCACAGTTAAGGGTGTTTTCGGTTTATTCCGCTGCTTAACAATATCAAGGTTCAATAAATTGAGCCATCGCGATGTAGGTTGTCCCGACAGGGTAACAAGTTCCGTGCTTATTTGTTCGGGAGATTTGTATTCAGGCTCGCCTAAGTCTATGATTCCTATGTCATCTACATCTGGTTTCTCGGCCAGGGTGCTAGGTAGTTCTGTAAATAAATAAAAGTAGTATAAAATGTAAGCTTTATTTGGATTTAAGATGACATGCATTTTATTTTCATGGAATTAACTATTATGGGAAAAGACTAACACTACATTTTCACAATAATGTATATAGTAATTAAGAAATATCAGTTGTACTATCTTTTTTTTTTGTTGTAATGTCCATATTTTTCATTGTAACGTGTACAAATATATGTAAATAAATAAATAAAATTAGTGTTTTTGTATGACTTAAAAATAAGTATCATGTACGATATTAATGATAATATAATTAATAATGATATAATTAGCAGAACCTTACTATTTTTTTTTTTTTTGGATCGATTGTATTCATTGGTTGGACAATAATTATATTACGTTTTCTAAAGTAGGTTTTTTTTTTAATTTTTGAGAGTTCTCCCAAAAATGTTTTCGTAAAAAAATATGTTTAATCGCATAAAACATACTTAGTCTAGGAATGTCCGCGGCGCTCCTGTCGATCGGTTTGAGGAAGACTCGCTCGTAAAGTAGTTTGTTGGCCCACAAGAACACGCCCACTTCGCCGACGTGTGTTGTCGCTAAGAAATCTCCTGTTGGTGACATTGTCAGCGATGTGCAGGGTTGTTCCACCTATAGAACATTTATAAAAGGTGATTTAAACTTCACATATAGAGGTTATCATAGGTTGTGCAATCATCTGACAAACTTAGGAAGTCTATTGCTGAACATAGTTTTTCTTTTATTGATCTGTAATTTTCCACCAGAGTGTGCGTGTTAGCTGCCATAAATGTGTTTTAGTCTAAAATTGCTAGATATGTATCAAGTCTATCAATATAGTTGCACATTTTTTTATCGTATACATTCTTCTATGTGCTTATGTATTTGTTACCGAGTAAATCCATAGCATTAACAAAATTAGTATTATAGTGTAATGTAAAGCAATTGTATAGGAGTAGAGTAATGTTTTAATGTTAACATATTATGTATTCAGTATATGTGTTTATTCAATTGATGTAAGGTTGCCTGTTATAATGGATGACATTGTTTAAAACTTACCGAAAATATGTCCACCAGCTGTGCACTGGGTATATCCCAAACACAAACTGTACAATCCATGGACGAAGATATAAGCCACCTACAAAATTTAGTTAATATTCAATAGAAATTAAAAACACAACAATAAAATTAAAAACACAACAATGAATTTTAATGAATAAATGTAGAAAACTAGCTGTGCTAAGCGATTTCACCCACCAATACATAAGAAAAAAAACAAACATAGCATGCTGTTATATAGCCTATAGTCTTCCTTTATAAATGGACTATACAACACAAAATATTTTTTCATTTCGAACCTGTAGTTTCTGAGATTAGTTTAATCAAACAAACTCTTCAGCTTTATAATATTAGTATAGATAGATATATATATATTAATAATCTTGCCTAATCATTGTATGTTACAGCGACAAAAAAGTACAACTATTTAAAAGACACATATAGATCTTAATAATATCTTTAAAAATGCTATTAAGGACTTTTAATACGCTCATATATTTGCTAATAATGACCAATCATTCCTATCAAAAAGATATTTCATCTAAATAAATAAATAATTCATACATAGCTTTACCTGCTCTGACAGTCAAAATCGATGTCATTTATTTTAGAAATATGCCCCTCGAATTTCCTCACAACATTCATAGTATCAATATCGATAAGAGTGATAGAAAAGTCTTCATTCGCCAGTGCAAGCAATCCACTGTCTTTGTGGCATTTCATGCTATTCACTGAGTCCTCCAATCTCATCACATGGTAAGGTGCTGTAGCTAAAATTCAAAATAATACTTATCAAAATACTTTGGCGCTTTTTACCATAGTATTTAATTAAGAAATACTTTATAGAAGTCTATAAAATCAAAAGTTTTAGTAGAATGAACCATAACATATGACTAGTTAAACTATTTTACATTATTTTCAAGAAATCTCAATAAGCTTACTTGCCTTCCATTATTACAAAACAATGAAAAGTAATTAATTGATGATTATTACAAACTTAATTTGTGATACTACAAAATTGTATAATAGACATATTACAATTATTATACGTTTATTTTGAATTTGTGGTGACCACTTTACCTGATTGTTTTAAAAAGTCACAAAAATTGTGATATTTATATAGGTTACATTACAAAATGAAGATCTGTTGCATCTAATGCAACATTCGTTTCTTTATCAGTATAAGAATAGGAAAAATCTTGAATTTATCATGATAACCTGAATAATTAAACTTACTTGTTTTAAAATACCAAAACTTCAATTTATCGTCAGCTCCTGCAGTTATTACCCTCTGATTGCAAATATCAGTCTCAACTCCTCGTACTGCCCCCTTGTGTGCGAGCTTTTTCTCTTTGCCATAGTGACCCCTATAAATGCCGGATTGCATATTAAATTTATGCACCTGACCATTACTGTAACCTGTCAAATGAAAGAAAAGTTCACATTTCATTATATTGTACTGTTGTATTGTACAAAAATGTTACTTGGCTTAAATCTTCCTAAATAAATGGTCTTTAAAATTCAAAGAGATTTTTTCTAACAGTGTACTCCCAGATTATTACTTTTAACGAAACAAACAATCATCACATTTATAATTTAAGTATTACAAATATATTTTGTGTGATACAATCATAATTTAAATATTATAGTCAAAGTAAATTTGTTACCAATTTCTTTTAGTACATAAACAACCTGTAGTTCTAAAACATTTTGGTTTTTGTTTATGTATGGAAATTGATGAATAAAAATAAAGTTATTAATATCTGCCAGACTGCATGCTCATTTGTTAGTAAGTTAAAGTTCTATGTTAAAAATAAGAGTTATTTAATATTTACCTATAACAACAAAATTTCCACAATGTGTAACTGTCAGACATGTCGCCAGTGTTCC
>DWNE01003374.1:0-16812 GCA_018249875.1 Cecropterus toxeus | reverse complement strand
CCTCATATAAAAGTGAGCCGGCAACCACACACTTCCACCGAAACGCAAGAACTGCTTCACGCTAGAAATAGGTGTGGTGGTGGTACTTCCCTGGTCGAACTTCCCCGGAAATTAGCGTGGTCCACTCAATTTCACTTTCTTTGTAATTCTAGTATATTTTTTTCGACTGATTAAAACATAGCAATTTTATTTTACAAAAACATGTAAAACATATAGATAATATGTTTTAAAAAACAACACAAAATAAAAGGACGTAAAAATAAGAATTATTTTCTTAATTTTACCTTTTCTTTTCAAACGATAGATTTTGTAAAAGATAAAGAATTGCAAACGGAATGTAATTAAAATACATAGAGGTAACTAATTTAAACTATTTTATGGTTTTATTTTCATACAATATGCTTTAATTTGGATAATGACCATATTGTATGACAAAAGTCACTTACTTTGTGTGTCGATTACATACAATTATTACTTGACAATACCCGTTATTTTTGTGATTACCTAGACTCCAATAATACAAAAAAAGTATAATTATACTGTTTTTGTTAGCCGTCCATGCCAACAGCGAATACAAAAAAATAAAATTTTGGATAATACAAGTAATAGTCTAGAATTTGAAACTAACATTCAGCTTTTAGAAAAAATAAAAAAGTATTAAATAAAAAAAACTTTATATTTTAGAATCTAATTTGACATCACAGTGGTAGTTTTTCATGTTTATTTGACAGAACTTTTTCCGTGAATAAATTATATACAAAAATATAAATTATCAACCAAAGAACGCTTTCTACATTCATCGCTTGTCACCAGCATTTTTTCTGCGACGTGGCTGCCTTGGACGCACACAAGGACGAGTTTACAAACACCCATACTAATTACAGAAATCTAAATTAACCATTTAGATGAATGTCTGTCTAGCAGGGAGGTTGAAGCCGGAATCCATTGCATATCAGACCGGCATGGTGATCACCTAGCACGCGGGTTCTATTTTTCAATATATACGTAGTTAAGTTAAAAAAACAAGATAAGCCATAAAAACGTAATAAATGTAAAGGTTTAGGGAAGGCCTACTCTGAACAGACGACTAATACTTGTAACATTTAAAATCACTGTTACTTATAATGTCGTTTTTAAAATAGTTTATATTTTCAAACCAGTAAATACTTATTTTTTCGTATAAAGTAATATAAAAGTATAAGTTAGTAAATAAAAATAGCCACTATTCCCAATAAAAACTATTTTATTTTATTTTATTTATACTTAGTTAAGTGGAAGAGCTAGTATGGTTTGATAGGGGAGGTATTACCGTCACGGGTATTAATAAGCTAGTGTGAAGCAGTTGTTTCGTTTTGGTAGAATGGTATGAATGTTGGTTGATTTACATAAGAGACGTCTATATCAGTCGTCAGGCCATTTCCAACGCATCAGTAACTGGCTTAAGGAAGAGCCATTGGTTGAAGACACCTTGGTCAATATATTCTATGTTGACCAAGGTATCTTGGTTATAAATATTCAAGGCTCTGGCCATTATAAATGATGTCAGAAAGATTGCATATTTATTTCATAGTTCAGTCTCATGAAAAACAGGTAAAGGTAATATAGAGTTTTACAAAAATTTACTTGCCTAACGGCTATTCTCGTGGGGTTTGTAACTTACTCGTATATTTTAAATAAAATTAAATAATCTTTGTGCAATGAATTCCAGGTCATATCAATTCCCAATGGAATGATTGCATCGTAAATAATTACATTATGTGCGTTAGAAATGCGCTTTCTACTTCCGAGAATGCAAGTGGCAAAGGATACATGGTGAAACAGTTTTTAAATAAATGTATATAATTTAATCAAAAATAATAGTTAAGTATTGGTTGTTAATGTGGAAGTAGAATAGAATTACTACATTAATTAATTGAAACATTGAATGCAAAATCATTGAGGAGGAGTATAAAAAGTATTATGTAAAAGTCGCGGACGAGCATGCAGTCTGATGGTATCTGGCTAGTATCGCTTATCGGCTATAAATTATTACTTTAGATAGGCTAAGAAACAAAAATTCGTTACTACTCTTTAAGTCTAAGTTGGAACGCCTTCTACAAGTGTCTCTTAGGTACCACATCATTCATATCAGAACACAGCAGTATTTTACACTGCTTTTTAAGGCTAAAGTAGAGTAATGTTAGTGTTTCCTCCGAAAACGAACCATAATTTAAGAACGAACATTTTGATTTTTAAAACTCAAATAATTAAATAGTTAATCATTTATTGTACGTATTATACAATTTACTTTCTTTGATGTACAAATAAAATTTATATTAATTATAATTTTATCTACAAAAAATGACACACAGTTTTTTCATAATTATTTTGCCGTACATATCCGTACATATTTTACCGTACGTGGATATATCTAGCTTTCCTAGCGATAACCTGCGTTTCCAGGAATAGAACAAAAGATAATCATTGTTATCATCTATTTCTAGGTATTGTCTATGTTTCCCAGAATTTAAATTAAGTCATAAATAGTCCGACTTGCTAGAAATTTAAAAAATCTACCCGACTGCGTCAGAAGAAAGGTAATTAAAACAAACGACTGTAAGAAATGTCATTTAAAAAGTATAACTACTGCTATAAGGTCTGGCACAGATTAAATCCATATGACCATAACTATCAGGCATAAACATACATGAGGTTGCGTCCGGTTTGTTTACGCTCAGTCGCCGGTTACTAAAGCCGTGGTCACGATCTCGTGAATGTAATTATCGCATTGTGTTAGCGTGTAATTACATTGTAATTACTTCTAGCGACACCTATCTCCCGAGTTATGAGCTAACAGTTTAAATCTTGCTAATATAACTTAACACAATGTTAGTAAATCATTATTTATTAGTTACCTTTGTTAAATTACTATTAAATTACCACTACGAACGCGAACTTTTTAGTAACTTACTCTCTTAATAAAACAATGCCAACGAAACACTGTATAGTATTAACAAGACTACTTTTTAAAAAGAATAATTAGTTTCAAGCAAATCATGTTCCATGATTGTAAGGTATAAACAATGTAGGTACATTATTTTGATATTGGTAAATAAAAAAAGAATTGTAAATTACAATTTTCATCACAGTCTGTCGTATAAAAATAAATATTCATGAATACGAACCATTTTCTCCAACGAATCAGCTACTGCACAAAACGGAACGTAGCGGTTAAAAGTCGTGAGGAAACTAATAAAATTCTAAGCAGGATAGAGGGCGGACCACGCAAGTGCCATCGTTATGTATGTGATGATACACAATGTCACTCGCTATAAATTACAATTGGTCGCCTTGCGTATGACTTTCGGCGTTTAGTATACAAGACTGTAATAATTGATTCGATAAATAACGCCTAATATATTTGCATAAACTGTTTTCACAAATTCACGATAACAGGGTAAAAACGATTGCAATGTGTTGACCCCACGTTCAAGAACTTTTTCAGGGTTGTATGTATTTTGACCTGAAATTCGTATCACGCATTAAATATACTAACTAGAGATGTGCCAGATCGTGAAAATAATAAATCCGCGGAAATGGATGAAAATTAAGAGGAGTGTGCTCTCAATTTTTCTACAATTAGTGGTACATAGAGGACTGTCCCATTAGGCGTCTTGTACCATTGGTGGTACATACTCATTTGTCCCATCGGGCTGCAAAGTTATGTATTATTAAGAGCACAATATCTTTAACGAGAACTATTTTAAGAAATACATAATATTTTAAATGAAATTTAAATGTATTTCATTGCTATCTAATTGTTTACATTTAGAATTTTGTATATATAATGACTTTATGAATAATATAAATTATATGTCTTAAAGATCCGTTTGAGACCCGCCTAAAATGTTACATTTTACGAATAGGATAAAATACGCATACAGATTTTTTTCTCCTGCTTCGGATATCCGCGGAAACGGATGCGGATCCGGCACATCACTAATACTATCAGTATCACTAATACTAATACTACTTAGGTGTGCTAATACTACATAAGAATAAAACAAATGTAGCGTGACGTTATATAGCCTATAGCCTCCCTCAATAAATGGACTATGAAACACAAAAAACATTTTTCAAGTCGAACCAGTACTTCCTGAGATTAGTGAGTTCAACCAAACAAACTCTTCGCTTTATAATATCAGTCGGGTAAAGTTTGATTACATACGTAGAAATAAAATGTTATAATGAAAAAAATACCAACAAGTAGTAGGTCCAACATATATCCGTTCGTATATGTAGTGGTACCTAGTATAGTTTATTGGTGCACTTTTATATATGAATGTTTTGCCATTAATTCAACAATTTTATAAATGTATTTATTGAATAAATAGTGGCAAAACCCGCAGTATTTAACTACATGACATTCTTGATAATCGTGTGGGATAATTGATGTATTTATAAAAGAATGTGATCTGTGTATGTAATAAGTTAAGAATGTATCCAAACTGTATACAGAAACCATTTAATAAGAAATACTTGACAATGAATAGGAATATATAATTTATGATATTATATTTTATGTTTTATATATACATTTCTGTAATTAAAAAGATTAAAGGAATGTTTACAAAGAAATGAAATAAAAAAGCAAAAAAACTTTGATGAAGACAGTGTCACCAATCGACTAAAATAATATGATTCTTGATGATCTTGATACGGTTGATAAGTATTGAAATATATTATCAACTCTAACAATTATCATTTCAGACACTGTTAATAAATATTATGAAGACCGTCACAGTTTTCCTCAGTGATTAATATTCTTAAATTGTTACGTTTTGTATCACGTAGTTGCGTAACGCGATCAGTAGACTTGATTATTGAGAATCTATTATAAGAAATATCGCAACAATTAATAATCATACATTTTTTATCAATTTGCTTTTGTATGTCTCTTGAAAAATATCTAAAAGAAGAAAAAAAATATCCGATCCCAAAACTAACGACCCACTTAATGGATATCCGATTACCTTCTAGAATATATGGAATTGCAGCCCTTAAAGAAGATTTCTTCGGGAACTTCGAGTTCGTAACTGGCAAGAAGTATCTAGTAGTGAGGGCCAAGACCCTCTTTGGGGCGCTAAGCTGGTATCAATGTATCTACATTATAATTTACATAAGGATGTTTATAAACGATCACCTTTATTCTCTTATATGACAATCATCATTAATTGGTATTTATTACCTTGTAAGATATTATATTAATATGATTAGCAAACGAACAAGGTGGACTGCATTCACTTCATATTAATACATGTATTTCATATTATGTGATTGTTGATCATCCTCGCATCTGTAACTAACGCCAAAACAGAAGTTTTAACAGTTAGACTATGTATTTTGACGGGCCGCGTAGCGGAGCGGTCACCATACCGGTCTGATACGTAGTGGGTCCCGGGTTCGATCCCCGGCCAGACAGAAATGAGAATGATGAGTTTAGATTTCTGTCCTGAGTCTGGGTGTTTGTGTATTCGTCTTTGTGTCTCCATGGGACCCTTGACATAGGAGAAAATAATACTGTGGGGCTATGAGTGTAGAAAGCGTTTACGTTTATTAGAGTACGCCTCATGTTCCGCTCATCTTGTACTCGTAACTCCTTCTTAAAGCTGAGTATTGTTACGCCAGTGTTGTAATTTAAATTACATATAAATATGTAACCACATATTTATGGTTTCAAATAGTTTTCACCTTTTACTCTTCTTTTTTTGCGGAGTAATAAAAAAATAGCAGAAATTACTATTTTGTAAAATCTACGATATATTTAATTCGATAATTATATATATTATGATGTGATGCTTTTATAATAATTTATTAAGTTATTTTTTTATTTTTCAGCATTGTCATTTGAATCTGAGTTGTGTCTCTAGCTCATTTGAAAGGTAGGTAAGAAAATTCATTGGAGCGTATAATTCTCAAATGAGGTAAAATTAATAAATTAAAAATAGATAGGCAACTAAATTGATTGTTACGAGATACATAAATAATCATTTGCCGAGTTCGAAAATTGAGGGTTCTGTAGCACCTCATTTTCATTACCACCTACAGAAGTGATGTGAAAATGTAAAGTGTCTACCTGCTACGGTTCAATAACAGAAAAACGCCAAATAAAATCGGCATTTGTATTTGGATCCTCTCTATTTTAACTTTTTTCATATTTATAGTTATAAAAAAAAAACACAAGTATCTGTTTACTACAGTTCAGGAGACAGTCTTGTAAAAGGATAGACAACGAAGGCAAACTAATAGAATCCCACATTCCTCGGGAAGAGCCTTCTAAAAGTTGTTTTTAGAACTATAAATACCTGCATACATACAACCGATTTTTTAGTTCACGAAGACATATCATGAAAGTGAGATAAACCTTGCTTATATCTCATGTCACTTCTATTTGGCGCGTGCCTTATTAATCTTTTGACAAGGATATAAAATAAGTGATATTACATCTTAAAGTCGATAACACTAATACCACACAAGTATCTTTTGACATCAATATATAAGACAATACAAAAAACCATTATTCATCAACCCTAGAAAGTCCATTGCTGGACATAGGACTCCCCTAATCTTCGAAACTCCGACCAGTCCTGCGCTATCTGAATCCAGCGGTTACCCGCCGTCTTTTTCAGGTCGTTATTCCACCTGTTAGTGGGGCGGCCTAAACTCCTTTTGCTAGCATATATTGAAAAAAAAAGCGTTTGACTGAGAATAAATGAATAGATAGATAGACTATATTTTATATAATTTTTGTTTGCCTGTTCGATTATTTCTTTAAAATCGCCTCGTAAAAATCTGCCTCATTGTAAAGATTGAAAATATATTTTATAGTCTGTATCAGAAATAACATTCAGTTTTTCTTTCATTAAAATTCATGTTTTTTTTTCGTAAGTTATAAAAAAATATAGTTGCTTTACATTTTTTTAAACCGGGTATAACCAGACGTATAAGGTGACACAACTCATGCATCATATATCATTTGCGTACCACAGATAAGTATTATAACAAGTATAAGTATATTTTAAATTATCGTCAGAATGGACGTGAACTGATATGTGATCATGTGATGCGCTACTTAGATGTAGAAGTGATACAAATTGATTTCAGATAAGTTCCTGTTGTATGTATGAAATAATCGCCTAATATGTAGTAGGTATACGCAGGATACGG
Organism: Cecropterus toxeus; assembly: GCA_018249875.1. Lineage (NCBI taxonomy): Eukaryota > Metazoa > Arthropoda > Insecta > Lepidoptera > Hesperiidae > Cecropterus > Cecropterus toxeus. The sequence goes on along the minus strand of DWNE01003374.1, from coordinate 9,606 downwards.
TTTAAAAAAAGAATTATTTTTAAATAATGAAGTAGCAAGCGATCATACCGTCCATCTGATGGAAAGTGACTCCTGCCACCCATGGACCTCTGTAATCAAGATCAGTATTACTAGAGGTTGGCTAATTAGGCGTTGCTACTCCTGAGAACTAAATGGGAACGCCTGTTTTTTTATTCTCGAGGAGGAAATTTTCAAAAGCTACCCGACGCCGTGGGAGTCCTCTGAGCGCATTGCCCTATGGGGCTCCACAGTCAGGTCTTTACGATGGTATGCGATTACATATACCGCCGTCAATCCCGGGGTCAACTGGCTGGACGGTGCGAGCTCCCACTCTTGCCGCCCGCAGCCTCGGAAATCCCCTTTTAGTCGTCTCTTACAGGCAGAGGATATGACAGCCCTATTCCGATCTCGGAACTAAAGGGACGAATTGGGGATTCCTAGGATAAGTATGTCTTCTTTAGACCTAGACTCTTTAGATCAAAACACAGTAGTTTAATGCTGCTGTTATTAGGCCGGTGTGGCGGTGGTGCTTCCAAAGTCGAACCGTAAAGAGTTTTATCACCTTCAAAAGTACTGCTAACAACATGCAAATAATATTTTTTAAAATGCGCCCAATTACAATAAATAATATGTTTTATTTTTAACTACAAGATTCTAATCTAAAAATGTAAAAAACAAACTTGAGTAGGTCCAGTAGACCCTTCTTCCTAGGGTTCCGAACCCAAAAGGTAAATCCTATTACTAAAACTCTGATATCCGTCTAACCGCCTGTCCGTCTGTCACCAGGCTGTATCTCAAGAACTGTGATAGCAAAACAGTTAAAATTTCAACAGATCATGTACCTATTTCTTTTATCGCTATAAGAAGAAATACTAAAAACCGAATAAAATAAATATTTAAAGGGGGTTCCCATACAACAACCGTGACTTTTTTGCTGTTTTTTATCAATAAAGGCTAGGGGACCCTTTGTGAGCGAGTCCGACTCGCACTTGGCCGATATTTTCATGTGTTATACTTGTAAAATAAGCGCCTTTAAACGTTGAGGTTTTCTTTATGGTTAGCGGTTAGCGATATGAGTAGATATTATATATTATCTCAAAAAACAGAGCACAGCGTGGGCGGACAAGGTAAATGAATTTTAGCACCAAAATTTTGACAAATACTCGCATACAATTGGTAAACAAGTACAAAGTAAAGAATTATGGAGTCCACTTTAATACCTGCCAGCGGCTAAGAACTGAAGAATAAGAATCTTTTTAGATAAAAATAAAGAAATCTATATCTAAATAGTTTGAGACAATACTTTGTTTGTTAACGGATTTTCTTTTTTTGTTTGGTATGTAGTTATTAAAAAGCTTTAGGATTATTAATAGAAAATTTTGGAAAATTCATTACTATGGTCGAATTGCGACTATGTAAACATTGGTTTAATTAATTCGATTCACGTAATATTTTAAAAATAGTACCATCGACTTTATTTAATAGGCATGTATTTTTTAAAACGGAAAAATAAAAGAATAACACACGTTAACAAAACACATTATGATTGTAAAATACGAGAATATTGAAAATGTATTAGCTTTTGTGTATTTCGAAATGAAGATGAAAACAAAGAGTAGTTTTGAATAGTATAAGTACGCGTATAGTATATACGATGTATTTGAATAACAATACTTAACACAAACGACACATGTTGTAACATAAAGTAATGGGTAAAAATGATATGAATAAGATTTAATGTAAAAATAAGAATAAAATTCGGAGTACATACCTCGGAGAAAGCTTCAAAGCTTTCGTGTTTTCACCATACAACGTAAAAATAACAGCCCCCAAACTATCATTTAAAATTCTTATTTACACGATATAATTCGGTTAATTCAATAAAAATCACTTCAAGCGTTTGATTCGTTTCGGAGTTTCATCAGAAGTCGCCAATGTTGGCGTCTCGAGTGGGTTGATAAGGGAAATGGCGGAAAGAGCGCAAGATCCAACTCCGTCGGGCAGTCGCGCCGTACGAGTCTCATCTACGTGGGTACGCTAAGTAAAGACACTTCACAATATCCACGTTATACTTAGACGACCTTTATTTTAGAATACGCGCCTTTATCCGTTAAACTTCAACGATATTTCGACTATCCTCTTTATTATTGAAGTCAAACTATATGGAGGTTTTAGAACATGGCCATATTTCTTTGTTTGGTTCTTGCTACTTAAAAAAATATAGTATAAGCTAGTCACGAGATCGACTTAACATATAGTGGATATAGGTGTGTCGAAATCTTTGTAGCTGCTTGTGCGCAACTGCAGCATTTTGTGGGCTTTCCTTGGTTTTTATACATGTCACGTGTAAACAATAAACGGTTAAGTTTCTCAGTGCGCGTACAACGTTATGGTATGGAAATGTATTAATTTACATAGTGTCGCCATTATTGTAACTTCTATGGCCCTTAACTTGAAAGCCTGCAATACGGCCGAGTAAAATATTGATTAGGGTTGCTTAGTGTCCATGAGGCGCTTTTATTGGGATGCGTGCACGAATACGAGAAATCCACGTAATTAATAAAATTCCTTGGAGTTATGGAATATTCTTATAGTCATGGAAGAAAATGTGTTAATAGGACATACATATTTGCATGCATATTCGAGGAGTGTTCACGGATATCGAGGGATATGCCGCTAGCGCTAGAAAATATATCTTCAGCGTGGCTGATGACGATAAAAGTATCAGACTTGTAATTCTTGTGCGACTTTTTGCACATACGCTAAAGAACAAATAAATTCGTAATAATTGATTTACCTACATGTTTTCTTTATTTATGCAAGTCGATCTGATGTTTATGCGATTTTAATTTTAGAAAATACCATATTTTATATAACTGTAAACGTAACAATAAAAAAGTATTAAATAATTCTCAAACAAATTTTAAATCTCGTCTTTCATTGGTAGCGAAAGATTTTTTGGCGAAAGGTCAATAGCAAATTAATAAATATAATACTTTATACCTATTCAGTCTTTGACCATCAGCAAGAGACGTTATCTCGCGTTTCGACTGTCCGAATGAATGAGAATGAATGCATAATGATGTAATCAGGATCACATGATCGAAATTGTTGGAAACAATAAGGTGTTTTGATGTCATCTCCCATTATGACAGTAGCATCTAATTTTTATATCATTTATACCTAGAAATATCTATTTACAATGTTAGTAAATAAAATTTAAGTGAATTATTTTTTTTTATTTTAAAGATCGTATTTAATTATAGTTAGTGTGGGTAAAATCGACGGGATTTTATTGAAGGGGTCGGTATAACAGTTTTTTTCTCTACATAAGTACTTCGAAATAGTAAACAATTTGTTAATGAATAAACATAGTTTTTTTTAATGTTTTTGTAAAGTGTCAGATTTGTTTTGGTAAAGTTTTAGGTATATGCGTATAACACAGTCAATAATAAATATTCACAGAAAATAGTTAAAAGTTATTGAAGTAAAGATAAGGATTTATCACTAAATTGGACTTTACCTTTGGAAAACTCTGTTAACTTCTATGAGTAAAAACTTTAAAAATTTTAACATTTAGAATTGTTTAATTATTTCATTTATTGAACACAAAATAATTATTTAGGTTTTCAATAATTACTTTAATATTGAAAACGTTAAAAAAAAAACAATTTTTTTCTTCCCATTTTTTCAATTTTCTGTGAGGGAGTGGCATTAGATATTCTATACTATCGGATATTCCAGTTCTTCCGAGAATTTGGGTCATTTCTATTCAACGATCATTTTTATATGACACATTTTTAATTAAAATTATAAAAATAAAGAATATAAATGAAATTAAAGGGACGAGGATCAATGCACAATTTACTAAAAAGTTCTATACCTTGTGCGTAGCGTATTTACTACTCGCCGTAGCAATAAGTGGGTAGTAAAAATAAAATGGCGTCCACTGTGTATACTACTAGTTCATTATTTTCTTTTAAAACAATTAATGTTTTTTTTCGGTCGTATTTCAAAGTACATTGCAAGGCATGGCCGAAAACGAAATCACAAACGTGGAGAGTACATTGCAGTGTATAGGCAAAGATATAAATAATGATTGTTTGAAACGTAACAAACTACTCGTAGTACTAAGGGTGCAATTAATTTATGTAACATAGCGAAATGAGATTGCAATTTCACGTCCAGCGCCGATGTTACTACAACTTTATTTATTTTCACGGCCCAAATAATATTAATCTGTCGGATCGGTTTGTTTTGGAAAGTCTTGAATTGATTTGCTACTTTTTATCTGAAAATATCTATGATTAGAGATACGCTGGATATATGGACGTTATAGTTGTTTCTATGCAATACGATAGCTTGCTTTGAATGTTTTCTTTAACGGACATGCAGCATACTTCGCCACGCTATTTTTGTGCGGAATTGAAAAGTTGTGTACCTACAGTAATGTTTATTACAAAAATAATTTTGCAAGCACTAGTCATAAAAAGTTTATTTTTACTAGTCTTATTCAGAAGAAGGGTAACGTTTTTCGAGCGTATTTATGTATGTTTGTTTGTACATAATGTGTGTCCATTTTTTGGCACGCGTTACAGCCCCAACGATTTGACGGATAGTGACATATATGACATAATTAGAATTGTCTCAGTTTGAAAAGTAATCCTATATTACTACCCTATTTGTAGGCGGCACATTTTTTATTATATACCCTATATAATTTAAATAAAAAATGGCGCCTACAAAAATTGGAAAAAGGGGGAAAGACGAAGAATTTTTTATTACCACGGCAATATGGATATCGAATGAAAGCTACTAAAAAGACAATTATAATTACTAATTTTCATTATTTTCACAGAAACTCATACAAAACGTTAAATTAAATGTATCATTATGAACATATAAATAAAAACATTTAAGCAGTCGGGTTTTTTTTGTTTAAATATTTTTTACAATGTTACGAGAATTGAACAATTTGTACTTAATGATTATTATATGTCAAATAGTAATTTAGTTGTTTATTAGCTAAACGATGTGTTTCAATTTCGGTATACGGGTGTACACCATCTCATAAATTCGATAAAAAATCAAGAATCCAAAAAAACACTTAAAATTAATTAAATACTTTTTGGGGACCAAAATCAGTTTAAATTCACTTTTTTTCATCTTCCAATAGTGCGGAAAAACTGTTTTAGACAGGGTAATACAACTGATTTAGACAGGATAAAAATTGAAGTAAGCGTTACATAGTTATATGTCACAATCCGTCAAGCCGTAAGGGCTGTAGCGCATGCCGAAGAAAGGAAGAAATTGACATATGAACATAAAATACATACATACATACGCTCGAAAAATGATACCCTCCTTTTGATGCACTTAGGTATTTTATTTACGTGCGATGATGACGATAATCCGATAAATTTTATCAATATGGATATTTCGTAGTAGAAAACATACGGCTTTAGATAGCTATTACGACAATGTTTCAATCAATACACAGATATATATAAGATGCTGTGACATTTGAAGACGTGAAATGTGTTTTACATACTGTCAGGATATAATCACAAAGATATATCGATGTTTATATCAATTGGACTTTAAGTGGGTCGATGCGTTTAGAGTGAAAAGATAATGTCAGGTATTTTTTCGAGATTGGAGCAATCAGAATATCACATCAAGAGTATCACGCCAAGAATGTCAATGTTTGCTATGATTTCTAGTCAGTCATTGTCGTCAAAGTATTGTTGCTGCCAACTTTATTATATCATAATCCCTACTTGATATTATAAATGCGAAAGTAACTCTGTCTGTCTGTTACGCGTTCACGTTTAGACAACTGATTTTAATGAAATTTGTTACATAGAAATATTTGACCTTGGGAAAGGACATATGTTACCTTTCATCGCGAAAGGCGGGGTTGGAAGATAGGACACGAAAGTTGGTATAGAAATTCTTCATTGTCAGAAATAAAACTGAAAAACTTAGTATTTAGGTATTTGATAAGTAAATAAATATTGTTTGAGTTTCGTTTGGAGTATTTAATTATGTAATATGGATTATAATATTGAAGATTAAGCCACAATAATGTGTGATTTACTGTAAAAGCTATTTACTGTAATTCGCAGTAGTTATTTGTAAAATAAGATTACTGCTTGAAGTAACTATACTGTGCGGCGAAAGTCGGAGGCAAGTTTTTTTCTATGTTTATTATGCATGATTTCATGTTGTTGTATTTGTGTTTATCTTAAAGAGACATCTTAAAGAGTCTCATCACTAAATTGAGGCTAGTCATATGGACGGCCTTTAAGAGTCTTTCCGCACTTTCCGCTTTTTGGATAGCAAGTTCAAACATGTTAATGTTTAAACATGACGGCCAGGAACACAATAAAACTAATATGTAAAGAATGATGACGAAAAACGTCAATTTAAAAGTTTTTAAAATAAAACATATGTATAAAAAACAAACTGAACTGTACCGTCTTACTCGCCGGTTCCCTCGTATGCTATGACTTAGTCAACATAAGTGGGGTGGGCAAGTATTTTATAGGCCTCGAGTGGTCCCCTCTTTTCATAAATGAATGGCACTGAATATTTATTTTGTCTTGAATTAATGTTATGGTCTTATTTATTTTTGTAGTGCGGCAAAGGGATAAATAGTTGTGTAGCTCAAAGTTTCGATTATTGAAATGTTGGTCGATTTTGCTTTCTTTCGAAAGGTCTGAAGTCGCAAGGACTATTGTCAAATGAGCCGTAACCTGATAAATAGAACACTTCCAATAGAATTCCTGTTCTATAATATGAAGATGCTTACAAATATCCATGGGCGGTAGTAACCACTAACCATCAGGTGGACTGCTTGCTCATTTGCTAGTTCGTTCTTATAAATATAAATAAATAAATATATACGATATGTATATGATGTTCTTTTGTGGACACATTATTCATAATAGTGTATACGATTATGCCACTAAAACTGCCCCGCGGTTTCACATAAGAAAAAAATAAACATACAAACAAACGTACTGTGATGTAATATACCCTATATCCTACCTCAATAAATGAACTCAACACAAAGATTTTTTTTAATTCAACCCAGTAGTTCCTGAGATAAGCGCGTTCAATCAAACAAACTCTTCAGCTTTATACGATTGGATTAAAATATCAAATAATAGATGCAAATAAAGATTACATTTGTAGACATATAGTTTAGAAGTTTCAAGTAATTACGATATATCGTTGCCTTGTATAAAAAACCGCATAATTCAAAACATTTTAAATTAAAGATATTGTTTTACGAGTATTCTTATTAATTTATTTTAGAATTAAGAAATTGGTCTTCTCTAACTCCACTTTTAATTTTTTTTTTTTAATTTCCATAATTAAAAATAAAAACTTATTTTGATTTTTGTCTGGCTCTCGTGCAAAGTTAGCGTTTTGACTATGGATTAAAACTCTCTCATTTTGAGAGAAGAACAATAATGGGTTAACGATATATACTCGTATATAGAATAGTTGCAGCGAATTAAATTCAGTCATAACCTATTATTTTTCCATGACGTTTGTATCCTTTTGCAATTGTAAGATTAATTAAATCTGCTACTGCAAACATCTTTATCCATAATTCAATAGATACGTTTACATTTGTAGTCATCGCGTTCTGTAGTTGCTAGATCATCTACTGTTAGTATATTTATGGATTCCGGATCCAAGTCGTCTACCGAATCTGTAATAATGCTCAAAGTTGTAAATTATTTAAATAAATCGTTTGGATTTTATATTATGTTTTAATATGATAGACATGTTTTTTGGACATTTTTGTGGAATAGTAATTTATTGCAAGTTTAAGAAGAAATACTTACAGAATTTACAACAGCGTTATGGTTTGCGTAGAATGTATTTAATTCTAGGATTTGAGAAGAATTAAGTGATGTATTATAATAAGTCATTACTTTTTTAAAAATATGAAGTACCAAACGAGCAAGCAGCCCACCTGATGGTAAGTGGTTACTGCCGCCCATGGACATTTGTAAGTAACTTCTTATAGAACAGGTGTTCTATCTGAAGTTGACCACAGATGCGTTGCTACTCCTGAGGACTGAGATGGTCGCCTCATATAAAAGTGAGCCGGCAACCACACCCTTCCACCGAAACGCCAGAACTGCTTCACGCTAGAAATAGGTGTGGCGGTGGTACTTCCCCGGTCGAACTACGTTGGTTCTACCACGTGGAAAATTTATTCCATTTAATTAATTCCATTAGTAATATCGCCATTATAATTGAAATTATCTGATTTACTTAAGTAACCGGAGTCCTGCTGATCCTTCTACATTTTTATATTTAATTCCATCGCTGCTGCTTCATTTACAACTATTGCTCTTACTATTAGTTCTACTAGTACTATCAATAGTACAATTCGTATTCTTACTTACTTCGTACTTTCATTTTTTTATATTTTAAGGGTACTTCACGGGTAAAACACGGTTTTCCCGTGATCACGACCCATGATACTGGATCGAAATATCGGCCGACCGAAGCTTAAAGAAGCTTAAAGAAGCTATCGGTCGGCCGATCGTTAAAGAAATTGAAAACACATTTTAATAGTACCTGTTATATATCAAAATGTATGAATACTACGGTCATATTAGTCTGAAGTCGTATGTAAACAATATTTTTATTGCTCATAACCTATTTGTACTAGTTTTGTTTGTAAGATAAGAAAGAGCGGGATATCCTGGTACAGGATTTATTTTACTTTAAATTATATTCCAACAACAGATTATGTTTATGTCAAACTTGTTGTAGCAATAACTACATTCCAATATACTTCTACTATTGCTTCTTTTTCCTTCTTTCTGATCTTTTCGTCGTGTCTTGGCGATGTGGTTAAGACTGTGATTCTCGATGATCTTGATGTAAGCTTCACGCCTAGTTCAAACTTCATATGAAAAAGTTAAAGAACAATTGCCGTCTCAAGTGCCAACTAATCTAAGTTAATTTATATAATTACGGTACGATATGTCTCGCCAGTCTCATTCGGCCGGCCGCTAACTAGATCGTTTCTAATTTGATTACGAATGGCAAGCTGTTCTCGGTAATCGGATTATCGTCGTAACATTGGACATTTTTGTTTTGTTTTATTGTTTGTGACTTTAGTTATGAATTTCGGTTTCCTATTTCGGGTACATAGGCTCTGGGATTTAATTTTCATAAAAAGAGAAAATGCAACCATATTCCATATTTTTAAGGTAGGTACCTATTGCAATTCTTTTTAATCTTGTGACAAACTGTACATGAGAATAATCTTCATAATTTTCTCGTAGGTTTGTATAGTCTATGAGTGTATGAGGGGGCACGTGTATAAATGGTTTAATGTTCAAATTCAACACTTAATAATTATCATTATCAAAATTGTGCAAAAGACCTCATCATACAAAACTGGTAATGGATTATCGAGACGTGATGTTGTGAAATATCCATAGAGGACGGTGAGTATCAGGAAGTAATCAGGTAGCGTTTATTTGTATAGTTTATAGCTTTCTGCACTCATAGCCCCACACTAGGATTTTCTCCTGTGTCGTGGGTGCCATGGACACACAAAGACGA
>DWNE01003373.1:0-16814 GCA_018249875.1 Cecropterus toxeus | reverse complement strand
GTCAATCGGGTTCTTGTTTTAATTTTTTTAACAATATTACTAGTTTTTTATTAAAATAAAAATATAAATTAAACTTTTAATTTGGTAATTATTATATGATGTTTATTGCAACACTTTTAGTGTAGGTTTTTGTAGAGTACACTGGAATGTACCTTTGGTTAAGGCTAATATTAAGGGTGGTATAATATGATTTCTAAGTCTGCAACATGTAAATGAACACGTTTTGCTCATGCAATGAATAATATAATCGATCGTATTAAGTCATTAGTCTTGGGTGCGTATGGTTTTATGATATCATTACCAAAGTGCCCGCGGCTCCACCCACACGCATATTGTAATGTTTCAAATATCTATATGTGCCAAATTGTGTATAGGATATAAAAAATGATAAATAATGTGTACAGGATGTTATCCTTATCATTTACTATTCCTTCTTAGATAGATACTTCATATATTTGCTCGACTGCGTCAGAAGAAGGGTAATGTTTTTCAAACGTATGTATATGTATGTAGGTATGTATGTATGAATGTATGTTTGTGTGTATATATGTCCATTTCTTTGGCACGCGCTACAGCCTAAACGGCTTGACGAAATTTGACGTACCTATGACATATCATTAGAATCGTGTCAGTTTGAATGACATCGGCTATATTTTTTTAAATAGCGCCTGGAAATAAAGGAACAAGGGGGAAGGGAGGGAAGTATTCATTAATAATATATTGTAACTTTTACTTGACTAGTTTGACAAAAACTAAATAAAACGATAAAATAAATAGATATAAATATATATCAAAATTAATGTATAAATTAAGCAGTCGGGCGTTTTGTTTTAATGTTTTTAACGATGTTACTAGTTTTACATTACACTGTAAAAATCTCAGTGTTAATCTAGGCCATAAATTTGATCATGATGTCATGTGACGTGTGTGCTAAACTTGATCCTAATCCAATCAGTAATTACTGCGTGTAAGAGTAACAAACACATATACATCTTTACAAACTTTCCCATTTACAATATTGTACGATTACAGAATCAGTAAATGAGCATGTAATCCACCAGATCATAAGCGCCACTGATACCCAATAAGACGTATAAAATCAAACAAGACCCCAGATGAAATTAATTGAAATAATTGTAGAAAGTAAATTGTTATATAAAAAGTTACAAAACAATGATATTATATAAACGAAAAAGACAAACCCGCTGAGTTTCTTGCCGGATCTTCTCAGTTGTGGTCGTGTTCCAATCCGGTGGTAGTGTAAGGAAAAAATATTGTAAATGACAATTTGTAAGTGCCCCCGTGGGCCTATGCAAAATAAAGACATTTCGTTTCATTATAATACTACTTAAAATCATTCACAGATGTGTTGTTACTTCTGAGAACTAAGTTACAATGCCAAGTGTGTGTCTCCCTTACTACACAAAGTATCACTGTTATTAGGTAGTTAATAGGTCGAACGACGGATTCCATCGATTACATTTTTATTATTTTTTTATTTAACGAAAAGACATTAAAATAATATTACAGAATACTTTAGCTAGACATTTGCATACGCAATTTTCGCTTCTCCTCTAAACGTTTTTTTAAATCACTTACTTCTTTCGTATTCGTATCTAATACAATTTTTCGACTTTGTTTACGTATAATTGTTCGTTCTGCCATGTAGTTTTTAATAGTTTCTTTAGTCTTCTCTAGTTCCTTCTTAGCAGCTATATTCTCCTCTTTAATAACCTTCTTTTTTCTTTCCAGTTCTTCTTTTAAACTAATTTTCATGATAGTCAGCCGCTCTTGGAGCTCTGCCATGGACATTTCACACAATAAACCCAATCCAGATGATTCTGTTAAATCGATTATCTTAGGCAGTTGTGCTTTTTTAGCTATCATAGATAAAATTTTAATCTCTTTTATCATTGCGATTCTTCGCTCTAGCTCTTCCTGTTTTTCTTTCATAGCTTTTGCTATGATATTTTCAGATTCTTTTTTAACGTTTTCTGCTATTTCCTTTTTTTTCATGGCTGCATTATTTTTTGATTCCAATACATTAAGCTCTAACAGTGAAAGTTTTTCGACAACTTTACGATTTTTTTCCATTATTATTTTCTTCCAATTATCAATTTCATCTTCCCAAGTCTGTTTTTCCTTTAGAAATTCTTCATATTTCTTTTTATTATAATCTTTCAATTTCTTTTTAGCAATAACAGCTTCTTCATATGAAATTTGGCCCATCAAATGTTTTTTCTCAATGTCTATCAATCTTTCTCTTTCTTTTTCTTGACGATCAAATTCTTCCAATTCTTCAATTTTTCCTGAATTCCGACAATTATCCATCAGATCCTGCAACCATTGCGTTTCCTGTTGTTCTGTCATTTGTATTCTTTTATTCATCCTTTTCAATGTAGCAGCGGTTTCTTTCACTTCTAGCTGTGGCAAACTAACATTAAAATTTCGTTTTAATTTTAGTAAAGGTTGTTGGCATTGATTGTTAATTTCGCTTTCGATATTTTGTATTGTTTTGTAATATTTGTCACTTTTTCCTTGGGAATAATGACAATTTTTACTTTTAATTTTATTTAACATAGTTAAAGCTTTTTCTTTATTCTTATTATGGATGTTTTTTAATTTTTGGTCTATAGTGTATTTTGTTAGCATTTTTTTTCCTTTATGACAAATAGAGTTGGGTGGTGTCTCGGGGATAGAAGATAATGGGGAATTTAGACGTACATCTTTTCTTTTACGATTTAACACATTTGGTTGCAAAGGTATAGTAGGAAGTTTAATTTTTCGACTCTCAGCCTTTTTTACATATTGTGAATAATTGTGGGCCATATCGTTGAAGTAAGGCTGCCATTCTCCGATGGGGTTAATTATTTTGTCTGTAATAAAGTTAGTATCATAGCCAGATTGTGCTACATTGGATATGAAATTGAGAACTTCGTTTTTGCTCAGGAAGTTTGAAAATGTATCCAGTAAAGGTTTACTCAAATTGAATAGGCATTTATAGAGATTTTGCGTGTCACTGGGAGTTATTTGAAAAATTATGCCATGTAAAAGAATTTCAAAATACTTTTGATCTTCTTCTGAAAGTTCATCCGACAAATGAAATCCTATTTCTTTTAGGAATTGATTATGTTTTTGTACTCCCAGGAAGGTCTCTACGATCCAAGATATTTTCGCGTCTTCGGTGGACTCCGGACATTTTTCGATGTATGTCTTCATATATTCATGTGGAGATACTTCACTGGTGGTTTCATAATCGATTACTAAATTTCTAATCAGTTTTACGTTACCAGATGTAAAATAATAAACCATATTCTAAGGTTTATGTTTATTATTTAATGTTGTTTTCATTTAATGAACAAAAACGTCACACAAAATACAAATAATTTTGTTGACAGTTATCTTGACGCGTCCTCATGTTTATGGCCAGTAGTAAAAACAGTGTTTTTGATTTACAATAAACGTAAATATTTTTTTATTTTAATATATTTATCAATTGCTAAATAGTCTTAAGTTTTAAATATTAGTTGACGTAAATAGAAATATGTAATACTAGAAAAATACTTGAAAAGAATTTAATTTTCTGCAATAAAAATAATAAAACTTGGCATTTAGTATTATTAAATAATTTTTTTACAATAAAAATGCTTTGAATGTTACAGTTATACAAGATTGTAAAACAAAAATTAACCATTAAAGAATAACCAGTCGGCATCCAGAAACAAAACAAAAATAATGTACTAGTCAATCCCATATTACTTTCCCGTCATTCAAAGGCGGGAGTATTTAATTAGGTAGCGAGTCTGTTTTCGCCGGGTCTGTCATTAATCAATCACTTCGACGCGAAGCTATTATTCGACAGATCGACACCTCAAGTGGGACCGATGCACCCAAAGTGCAAGTCACATGAAGCCTCTTAAATATAATAATCGTGTTAAAGACAACCATAAAGGCCATATTCGATTAGAGGAATTTTAAACAGGTTTCTGTCTTGTTATCTCTAAGCTATTGTCGGTCTTCAACTCACATGTCATCAAAGGATCTGTGGATTTCATTCACTTATAATTACTCTCCATCCGTTTTGTGAGTGAGCTGATATATGCGTACAGTCACATAACCCTGCATAATTATGAAACTTTATTTTTTTCATGTAGTCCACCTTATGGTATGTGCTCACAGGCGCCTATGGACATCAGTAGACAAGTTCATATCTAACAGACGTTGTAACTGAAATCGATTACAGATGCTACTTTCAAGGACTAAGATGATCGCCACATATACAAGTAAGCCAGTAACCTATGCCAGCGAGTATTTTATAGTTGTAGCACAAGAAATTCGAAATAATGCTCCATTATTTAATAGCAATAGCTGTTACATTTGCATTATTATCATCTAGTTAGGTTATACGAGATACAAATAAATAATCATTGTATTTTAAGTCTAGCTGTAGTTCGATTGTAGGGGCGCCATCGTTGAATTCTGAAAAGAGGCTTTTCATTTTAGTCTTCAGAGGCAACAAAGCATCTTTGATCGACTATAAAAAGGCTTCCGTAGTTTTTGGGGTAGGTAGCAATTGCACATAAGCGAGTTATAAAATTTCACGTCAGTTCATATTAGTTTGTAGCATTCGTTAACAAAATGGATACCTATGTAGATAAGATATAAGGTGGATGAACACTCGTCTATGTACTTATCTTCTTTATCCTTATCATTAATCTTTCTACCAACTTGCGCCTATTATGTAAAATTCTAACATTAACAGAAAAGCTATTAACTAATTCATTGTTTATAAATAGGAGCTATTGACTTAAAATAGACTAAATGAAATAAGACAAAAAGTGAAGGCTCACAAACAGTCATGTCGTAAAGATAATAAATTGCCTAAATTGATTACATAGTTCTATTTAACGTAGTTTTTGATAGTTATTTAAACTCTTAGACACGACAATAAAGCCTGAATTACATTGAGTGTATTAGAATTTGCAACAGATGTCATTGAGTTGACATTTAACTGTTAATAGCTCTCGGCAAAAAACTGAGCAGGCGTTTAATTTTATTAGGTAGTAACTATTTACTGACAATAGAAAAACTTTATTTATACATTTACATTCCATTCACTAAAGAAATTTATATTATAAGTTCCTAGACCATAGGTATGACAAAAAATGCGTTGGCTTGACGAATACGGCAATATACTAAGTAATATTTTCATAGATTGTAAAAACATAGTGAGCTTATTTTAATTTATTTAAAAACTATGATGTCCCACTTGATCGACCTTTACTTGTTTCAAACAAATTACAATAAATTATACGTTCATTGAACGAAAGTTACTGCAAAAGTTTAGTCGGAAGACGATTAAACATTCAGTATTAATAATACATGTTAAACTTTAGGGTTTACCTATCGTGCTAAAAATGACGGGACAAAGCTAATAATGTTTTATATACAATCAACGAGCGATAGAGAACATCTGGTTATAAGTAGTCATTTCCGTCCGTGGTGATTTATAATCGATTCAAATAGGCCAGGAGGACCTGAAGTCGACCATAATATGTTACATAATAAGAAATATGAAACGCCTTATATTAGATTCGGTTTAAAACGTGCATTAAATCAGATCCATATGTTCTGGTCTTGCGAAAAACAGACAATGACAATTTACAAAGAAATCTAGGTACTTATTTTAATATTTCATATATTCTGCGGATATATTCGGTTAATAGTCTCTTGTAATATATATTTTTTATTTTTGAGAATATATACATAATTATTATTTATAAATACGAAATAAACCTGAAAATTTAAAAAATCGTTTTATAATCTTATTATTCATTTTTGCAAATATACACGAAATTGCTTTGAACATAGGTAATGTTACTATATAGTTTAATATTGAATATAACTAAAAATACATATATAGCGCATTGTGACAACCAGTTCGTATATTATTCACATATATTAGTTTTTGAATTAAAAAGTTTTTTTAATCACATTAACGATTTTACTTCGTAGCTTATATAAGCGTTTAAGTTTGGTATATACGTAATAAGATGCTTAGGGCTGCTGTGATTACCTAATCTATTTATGAAAAATCGGCCAAGAGCAAGTCGAACTCGCGCGCGAAAGGTTTCCTACAACAAACGTCAAATAAACAGGTTTAATGTATGGGAGCCCCCTTTTTTATTATGTTTATTATATTTATTGCTGTAGCGGCAACAAAAATACATCATCTGTTAAAATTTCAACAGTCTAAGTGTCATGGTTCATGACATGAATCCTGGTTACAGAAAGACGGACAGATGGCCGGATGGACAGACGGACAACGGTAATAGTCTTAGTAACAGAGTTTTGTTTTTACCCTTTAGGTACGGAACCCTAAAAAACATTACATTAGCATAAATCTTGATACACTTATGGTCAGATTTTTTATTATTATTTAATATTATTAATTTCCACTTCTCCCGTATGAGAATTGCACCGGCATATATTTTTTCATTTTTTTAAATGATACTATTATAAACGGAAGCCTGAATTGTGGGACCTATGAATTGTGGTCACTCTATTCTGCCTACAATTAGAATCGAATACGGTGCGTTCTCACTACGCCTCACCTTTGAGCAGTCGGTGGCTTATTGATTCTGTCAAAATTAATTCAACTTTGAACACAAATCAATTTCAACATAATATTAGCTGTCAGAGCACGTCAAATTATCGTCCTTAATTAACGATACGTTTCGTCTCTCACGTCTTACAAATGTCTATCGCTTTTTATTGCGTTGTGCGCTCTGAAAGAATAGTTTATTTAACTCAAATCAAATTTTGTACAACGATTTTATCATTTAGATAAAGGATAGGAAATTGGTAAGGGTATGCATTATTTTTGTACTGTAATTAAGTATTTAATTTGGTTTTAGAGAATACAGCTTCAACTGTTAATACAATTTGTAATGAATATTTGTTATATAGCTTGGTCTACCAATCCGTATTTTCGAAGTCTGGTGAAGTATGCGACAGGCCTCTTCGAATTGTCGGTAAATAATCGTAGAGTTATGAAAAAATATGTTATCATTTCTTTTACCTTTTGTTAAATAAAAATATCTTTAATAAGATGATATCTATCCCGTTGTAAAAAGTGAATGGGAAATAGGCAAAAATGGCAAATTATGACTGTTTATTTTAAGTGAAGATAAAAATATTAAAAAGATAATATCATACTAAAATAGATTTTTGGAGGATGTAATATATTAATGGCAAGTATAATACACCAATTACACCAATGCAGGCGTTTCCTTAGTAGATGTCAGTCGGAAGCAATTTGCAAGCTGGAATGTATACCGAAATTTAATAATCAGTTGAGACTTTAATGACTTTTTAATACTTTCAATATACTTTTAAGTGATTTGTACAAGCTCTGAGTACATACTCAAAATACATCTATGCTTATAATAAAATATATATAATGAGAATGAATGTGTAGGTATTGTACATCGCAGATTTTAGTATAGAAATATAGTTTGGAGGAATAATAATTGGTAATATTTAAAAGTTCTATGTTTTTAGAATTTTTGTCTGTCTTGTTTGTCTTCTAAAACCACTGAATTTGATTTAAAGAAAAGAAATAATATGTTTATACTTCCTAACTTGATTTAACATTTAGTTCTTATTTCATTAATATTCATCTGCTTTATCAAAACTTATTACATTTCAAGTAATGTTACATTATTTTAAACGCGGGTGAGACTACGGGCTTAGCTAGACGTTGTATATTTACTTAAATTTAATCAATTTATTTCCTGTTTTTAATTCAATCTAACTATTGAATAATTGGATTTAATATTCAGTAATAATTGTGTGTTCTTGAATACACTTTAAACTAGTTTAAAAAAAAACAATGGTTTGTAAACGAAACAATGTAATAAATTAATAGCGTAACTGTTATCGGCTTATTTCATCAACTTGCAGAGTGCAAAATTAATAGGTTCAGGATGCAAACAATACATAAAGTTATACACCAAATAATAAATATAATAAATAACACTTTCTATACTCAAAGTCTGACACCAGGGCTTTTCTTGTCGTGTGCCATGGAGGCACATAGGATAAACAAACAACCAAATAATGAAAAAAAAAACAAAATAATTGAAATACATGTTGGTTTCTTACATACACTGTACAAGTTATTTAATTCATATGTTTGCCAGCGTTATATGTTCTAGGTTTATATTAAATAATTTAATTTATAACAGGTAAATTAAATTATTAATTAAAAACAGTCAATTTATAACCTGTACTTTCCAGGGTATTGAATTGGAATAAAATATTTGAAATTTTACTAAATACTGTTTTAGGTTTAGTCAAATTAAACGTGCGGTAGTGGTTTTTACCAAAAGGCATTTGTGTAACCAATACACAGGTAGTTAAATATGGTTTATTTCATTGAAGTGTAGAATTGGGAACTAGACTTAGACTTAGACTAGATTTTGGATTTACCGAAAGTATGTGTTTATTAGAAATTTATTATTACATGTTTAACTGCTAAAGAGAAGATTGACTTAACTTGAATGATTGAATACTTAAGAATGCCTTAAAATTGTGAAACTGGTGGAATTCTGTGTAGAAGGACTTCATAGGCGCCACCGCCATGCTTATTTCTGCCTAATAAAATCAGTGTTAAGCACAGCTGTATTATGGTCTAAAGGATTTAATGAGGAAGCCATACTTACATTAGGAAGATATATGTATTTATACACTCAGAAGTTGCGTTTCCGGCCAACTTCTGGTAAGATTTTATTTTATCTTGGACTGATCACAAATGCCCTTGGCGTTGGGGTTGCAACTTCCGTGTGATAAAAAAAAATCAAACATGATATTGTGAAATCTATCGTATGTTGTTAGGCCTGCATTTTGGGCCCTACTTTTTCTGCCACAAATGTTACATGTCTATATTATATTTCGAGCACATTTTTCAATAACTTAAATTGATAAAAAAAAATATTCAACAAGAGTCCGCGTATAATTTCGTCCAGCGCACAGGACCAAGGAAAGCTTATTATAAAGGCCACCTAAGGAGTGGTTTCATCAATCTCCGTGACCAGTTACGAAGGACTCTAACAAAGAGTTATGGGTCTTTATATATGCTCGCTACTATGTAGGAGAATTATTGCCTCAATTTAATGACCAGGCCGTGATTAGACATTGCCTTTCCACGGCTATAGCTTTATCACATAAATCTTGTCTAAAATAGCCAGTAACGACCAAATACTTACGAGATTATTACGTCCATGCAGTTTTCATTACTTTAGCATAATACTTAAAAGTGAAGCTACTATAGTTTTCTTTTTTAGGCTTCCAGTTGTGTAGGTTGCATGGTTGAACTACAATGTTAAGAAAAAATGGACTTAGTCTGAAGTTTGATGAGAGAAAAGTTTCGAATATGCTTTCGCACTTTATAGGACTTGGTAAGCTGAATATTATTGTTGCATAGCAATCATTAAATTGTAACCGAACTCTCATAAGCAGTTTGTAAATATTTAATATGAGTTGACATATAAAAGCGTTTCAGTGTCAGAACGCAGGAATTTGTAACGCGTAACGCGCTGTGTATTCCGACTGTTGCGTACTGCCTCCACACGCTCAACGCCTCAATGCTCATCGTTTACTTTGGAACCGCATCGTTATGCTTCTATGTATGTGTTCCTTGATCATTGCACCGTAGATAATTTATTTCATGCGAACTCATTTTTGTCCAATGTGGAGTATTGGACAAACGTGAGTTCGTATGCTCCCAACTCTCCCAAATTGAAAAAACGTAGTATCCAGTGGGAATATAAGAGATCAAGAAACACATATAGGTTATATTGGTCCAACAAAAAATAAATTGACATAAATGTTTGCTATTACGAAAGAGCCGACGTCTAATTTTGATGCACATTCTGTCCAAGATAAAGTTGATGACCAACGATGTTATTTATTTGTTTAGTAATTTATATAAGGTTAGTTACTGTTTTATTGACCGTATTAAATCAAGCCCCAATAAGGCAGCCATTCATGTTTATTTTTACGAAGTTTCTGCTCGGTATGCCCAATAAATTATCAAGTTGGTCACTTTTATCACGGGGCTATGGTATCATTTATCAGACGTTAACACTTATATGGACTGTTTCAGTAGTATTTTTTGAGGTTTTGTACTCCATATCTTGTTTGACGGAGACCAATAATTTTGTGGCGTTACAAAATGTTTTTTTTTTTTAATGATTAATGTGGTGTATTTTCTGTAGTTATAAATACTTTTTCAAATACTTGTAAAAATCTTTTTTTTTTCATTTTGTCCAATGTTACTTATAATTAATAAGATACTTATAAAATATTAGTAAAATTAATGCTTTTTACACGTTACGCTAGGATTTTTCCGGCGTCCTGGGTGCTATGGATATACGTAGAGGAATAGGCGAACAGCCAGACCTAGAACAATCTTAATCAAATTTCATTATTCAGATATCAGTCTAGTCGGGGATCGAATCCGGAACCCATTTCGTGTCAGAGTATGTATGTATGTCGTTAGTATGAGAGGTCCGGTATGTGAAAACTGTATAAATGTATAATTTTAAATGTTTTATTTTGAAAGGTTATATCTACCTATCGCAAATAAATATAAATACATTTAAAATAAATGGTACCTACTGTTTGACGATGACGATATCGAAACGACGACGAAGACGAAATATATATTTGTAGGTAAATTATTTCACAACCATCCTCTAGTTTCGAGAGTAGATTAAACGAAAAGTAACATGAAAGTCCGTTAAAAACGATTTAGTCATAAAATAATTATTAGTCATCATATTTTATTCAATAAGTCATAAATGTAGGAAAGAGCAGTTACTCTATGATTACAGAGTCTTGATTTTAACAGACTTCCCAAAGGAAAGAGGTCTCTTCGTTACGTACGAAGTTGTAAGTTGTTCTTTGTCCGCGCTAAGTTTGCCGGTCAAAGGAATGCGGTTCCTCCTCACCGCACCTCTCTGTCGCCCTAAAATGTGCTAAAAGTATCGAAGGCAACGTAATCGCCGTAAACGCGTGGAAATTATTATTAGAAATATGGGTAAAGAAAAGACTTTACGAAGTGATTGTCGTTATATGGAGTTAAAGATCATGACTTTTGTAAAATGAAAAAAAAAAACCTATTCATTCATAATACCGTAATATTAAAAAAATGGTATTTAATTTATTTGATTTTTATAATAAAAATGTATCTAATTCGTAAGAAAAAATAAATATATATTTTTCAAACTTGTTTTTCTTGCTGTCGGTACTACATGTTTGACGTCACGTCGGCAGCGTCAAACTTAGCGCGAACGGGTACATTATCTTTTATATGGTAAGTCTTATCCATACGAATCTTTTGCAAACCACAAAGTGGTCCATCTCACTGGGTTTTATTGATTGACAAATGCAGATTTCGATTACATTCCCGCGATTGGAGCCAGGCATTAGCTGTTATTTAACGTAAAAGAAACTAATTGACATAGAATAAATCTCCACTTTAAAATTAACCGAAGAAATGGTATCAATAAAGATTAAATATATTATATAATTGCTAATTATTTGTTATGGACTCGTTACTTATGTAATGTTGTTATTTTTAAGTGGGCAATGCATGTGTAAATACACGTAAAGATAAATATTTTGTACCAATAATCTTAATAATTATATTTTAAAACTATTTCCATTTTTGATAAATCAGTTCAAATTGATACGAGATTTTGATAGCAATTAAATGTTTTAAGTTTCAAATAATTACTGATTTAATGATCTCCCGAAATAAACTTTCCGATCAGAAAATAAAGCAGAAAGTATTCCAGGCGTTTTGTGTCCACTAATTAATTTAAAATTTATTATCAAGTTGCAACGCTAATAAGACGAACTTGAATATGGCTGAGCACCTCCTAGCGAGGATATAAATCTCACCATAAGTTTTTATTAGACCCCAAAAATCTCTGATCATGACGAACCATTCATGTGTAATTGGGTTCAGCGGCTCCACATAAAATATGAGTTCATGAGGCTTGAGAAGGTTTTATAGTGAACATAAATACTTTATTGTGTTTTTGTTCGGATAGCTTCATACTGCAGTATATTTGTTACTTTCAACTCATCGTGGAAATAAGTTACTTTACTTATAAAAAATTACTTATAATTTTTGGTTTTTATATAACGTTGAGGTAGGAATAGAAACAGAGTTCATATGATGGTGGCCATTACCGTCTAAGGATACTAGTGACCAACTTAGGTCCCTATATGAAGGTTTAGGTAGTCGTCTTATCTGTAAGTCTACTGGTATCTAAATCCTTGCATCACAAGAACTCTTTTAGGCTAGAAATGCATCCTTTCCTGTAGTGTTATCTTTTAAAGTAACGTTTACAATGTGAAAATTAAATAAAAAAACGTCAAAATCGCTCTACGGAATAGGTAGCGTTGTCTTTTTTGATGTAAATTACCCATCGGATACTTCTTTAGAAAGTTTTCACGCCGCTGTTGTTATATAAAGCATAACTGCAATTCGGGCTAAAGACAAAGGTGTGAGACACGGAGGCAAGTAATATTGCCATTCAAAATTTTCCGAACAAGTTCCACTTCAGGAGAGGTTCACTTAACCATAAAATTACATTGTCTACTCGACATTGTTGTGTGGCAATGAACTGCACTTTGACATAAAATCGCTTTGAACGTTATAAATCCATTTAATTACCTTAATAAAGGGTGATTGAGGAATTTGATAGGAGAGCCATCATTTTATTCGCCTATCTTTCTTAAGAAGTCGTTAATATTTATATTTTGCTAGAAAACGTCAAGCAAGCCATTTACATGATGTAAGTGCCTTTACTGTCGTTAAATTAGGGATGTTGTAGATTTCGTACCGTAACTGAATGGTACGAATCAAGTCTAATTAAAAAATAAATAAAGTGATAGGAGAAATCTTCGTAGAACAACGTTAAACTATGTTAACCTATACGTGAGACATATCCAAGATATACTCGTAGCTTAAATACTAATATGGATCTTCACAAAATATTTAACATTACGTGGTAAAGAAGAAACAATTATAGTTTATACGATGCGTTTTAACTGAGCTCTGATATCCTTAGAGCTCAGTTGAAACGCATTTGTCACCGACCTTTTGTAGAACTCAGTCACTTAAAATAGAATTAATTTATTGTAAATGCCCATAGGCAACAGTTGACGTACACTATTTGATAGATTGTATGCTCGCTTGCTACTGTGAAAAGTCTATTATTGAAACAGATATTTTTTTACAAAAATATGTACTTCCTAATTGCATATCCATATAAAGATACAAAATTACATTAATTTTACAACCCTAGTGAAATATTTTCGTAATAACTGCGTTAACGAGCTTCTTCGGAAGGTTGTTTCATTAAAAGATGTGTTAATTTTTACACCACAATGGGCATTAGGTAAGCGCGAATAAATTACGGGTATGCATACAGACGCTAACAAGGTGAAAATAATTACGTGTACGATATGTTTCGTAAAAACTGGCTTTCTATACTGTTCTGTACCTTTGTCAATCACAAGCGGTTAGTCTACATTATGTGGTTGAAATAATGACCCTCGTTTGGTTTAACAAAGAAAGGGAGATATGTAAATTCGGGAAAGGATTGGGAGCAAAAAATTCAGGCTCATGTGAGTAACAGGTGCCCTGCTTCCTAATAGCAGTGTTTGTATTATAATTATTGACTTAAATCTGGTATTAAACTTACTTTCTATTGGACTTGTACTTTTATGAGATTTTTTAAGATAATTTGCGGTTACCGGGAATATCGTTGCATTGACAAAAAGAGTTGAATATAATAGAAAATTTACTGACTATGGAAAGTAAAAAGTAAAAGTAAAAAAGTGTTTTATTCTTGACAAATGTTACATTTTTACAGTGTTTGGCATATCAGTTTAAGTTTTAAAAAAGTCGATTTATTATGGAACTAATCGTCAAAAAAAATAATTTTAGTTCATACTGTACACATTCAGAAACATTATGGAACTGCAACTATGAGAGTATTAAAAATGCGGAAAAGTGTAAGAGTTTTCTCGGTATCTTAGTATTCAATGATACGTTTTGTACTCGTCAGATACATGTTACTTCTATGGCAACTGATTTTACTTACTACATATATAAAGGTATATACAAAAAAAAAAACTAAAAATGGGTATAATTAGTTTCTTTTAATTTAGTGCTTCAAGTTGCGATTTTTTATGCATAAATATATATATGTATATATGAAATGTATGTAAGTATATAAGTAATATTTCCAATGTAATACAAATGATTGTAATGTTAATTAAAGTTTCTCTTTGACAAATGCTCTTTTATGTTCGATACAAACACGCTTCGATCAAATATTCGATCAAGATAGATCTTCGATCAAGGCAAACACGGCATGAAAGTGCACATTAAGAGCACAAACAGTCCATTATCAATATGTCGCTGCATGCATTGAATAATAACCCAACTCAAAAAGGCAAATTTTACAGGCTAGTCCGGTAATAAATAAATAATTAATGTGTAGTTAGAGCAACTAGTTTAAAATTCTAAGCCTTTTTTTGAAGAGATTTTTTTTAACTTAAAGTTGATGAATATCTTGCAAATGGTCTGAAAAACGAAGTAATTATGTATTTTCCGGCGTTAATACGTTTTGTATTCATAATATGAGGAAATTATTCCAATTAGCATGTTTTACTTTACAATTTAACTTCCTAAGAAGATACACATTCATATATTTATCAATTATTTTGTACTTTTCAGACAAGTCGATTGTCATGATAAATTTTCTTTAAAATGGAACAGCATCAGCAGCATAAATGGAAGTAATTATTAAACATAATTTCTTATGGAAAAATAATAATAGATTTTAAACTCATTTACAGAAATACAACATAAATACATCAATATCACATTACAGGTGCTAGCATTTATAATAGGCAAATTATAAGACATAAATAATCATAAAACCTAGAATGTTCATTCTTGTAGCCAAGCACACAAGCAGTGTAATTGCTAACCCATAAATCAAACTTGAGACCGTTCGTATGACCGAGGAAAGGTCCCAATCGGCTTAGTGTTGCTACCAGGGGAGAATAAAAGCGCAGAGTTCCAGCACAATCCGAGCACAATACAGCGCAATCAGCGACACGTCCTATAATTCATGCTAAAATAAAGATAAGCCCCGTGAACGATATTTGCGATGTTTTAAAGTGCTCTTCACAACAATATCTTGTTTTGTTACTAGTAAAATATGTCTACTTGTCATGGATAATGTATTACTAGGTAGGTTCGATGTGCTGTGATACGGTTATTAAACCAATAAATGTATTTTTTATGTTATCGTGCCTGTCAAAATGTAGACTCTTTACAAAGTTTGATGTTATTAAAATATTTGTTGTAAATTATTCCTAAGTATTACGATAGGATTTTTCACCGGTTACAAATTCGGCTTTTTAATCCAATTCAGGCATCCTAGGGACATACCCCACGCACGTACCTTTACTCCTTCAAAATAAAAAATACATTAAAAAAGTTATAAACACTTTTTTAGGTTATAAAGAAAAATATCGTTAAGAAGAAATTTCCATCGATGTATGACTCGATCAATTCACCCTTGCCCACCGTGGTGTACTAAGGCATGAACCCTCCCACTCTAAGACACCCGTGCCCAGTAGTGGGACAGTAATGGTTTGACGACAAATTACATAAACATAAATACAATTAAATATCGATAACCTATCAAATCAACCTACGCAATGTTCTAAAGACATCCCAGCAGTTTGCAATTTAATATAATGTTCAAGGTAGTCGTTTGGAAAACTAGCTGTTGGTCGCGGCTTTGAGATAGCCAATCCTACCTTACAGGGTTCGATTACCAGGTTGAGTTATGTAAATATTATCAACTGCATTTCATTAAAATCACAACAAACAGCTTGGACCTCTAATGTTCATTTATTTATTGGGGTAAGAAAAATTGCTGGGTAAGTTACATATTAAAGATTATTTCTTTGTGTGGCTGTTAGAACAAAATTTATTTTATAATACAGAAGAAAAATGATATTGCGATCAAATATCCAGTATATAATTATAATATGTGTAGTATTCTAACTTGAAACAACTATATACATAAGCAAAATTGAAATCGATCGAATAGTTTTCGAGATAAGCTTCACGAACACCATGACAAATATTTGTATGAAGTTAGTAAACATAGAAGATCATTTAAAAATATTTCGAACTGAAAAAAATTTGGAGCAATAATGCGTAGGTTACTTAATTCTTCAAATCTCAAAACCAATTGCGAACAGAGCCGCTGGCTGGCGGCTAGTTGGCAATAAATGTAATAAGGCATAACTCCAAGGCAAGCAAGTGGTGAGATGGCTCGTAACTCATAAATCCTGGACGATAGCGCCCACGCCGCGCATCCCAGAAGCTCCCGATAAACGCACCAGATACATTTCATTATTATATACACTTTCCGCTTCTATGCGCAGGAAACGCTGTAGTGGCAATTATTTGCTAAGATTCAAGCTTTGATATTAGCTTAGATATGATTAAATATTTGTACGTAACCCGATTTAAAGTCCAAAAATGTAATAGAAATTTAACAGGTGGTAGAAACAGTGTAGTTCGACCGGGGCAGTACCACCGCCAAACCTATTTCCAGCGTGAAACAGTTCTTGCGTTTTGGTGGAAGGGTGTGGTTGCCGGGTTTACTTTTATATGAGGCGACCATCTCAGTCCTCGGGAG
>DWNE01003372.1:0-16814 GCA_018249875.1 Cecropterus toxeus | reverse complement strand
TACCATCAGATGGGCTGCTTGCTCGTTTGCTACTTCATATTTATAAAAAAAAAAATGGCAACAGCATCATAGGCGTAGCTCTCTGTAGCTTAGTTTCGGGGGAGAGTAAGAATGGAAGTTGTCAAAAAAGGTCTGCTAGTCCCTGATATTATCTTACTTTATGCTAAGGGGAAGGGGGAGGTGGACTGAATACATAAATTCCGAATTTTCGAAAACTTTTTTTTTCTCGCTGATGTTCAGATGTCCCCTAAACCCTACCCTTATAAACACCCATTAAAATCATTGAGATGTTTTAGGTATATTTTATATAAATTTGTATATTAGATTCGAGGAAATAAACAACTGGAATTGTATGTAAGTATTCATTTTTTCGAAGATGAAATTTTAAGTTTATAAGCATGTATTAAGTACATATGTATGTATTTAATAAAACTGAATATTAGTTTTCTATGCCTACTTAAACATAATTATTAATAAAGAAATACTCTAATAAAATAAAAGAGGCGTTTGTCTTTCATTATATACAAAAACAAAGCAATAATTTATTTATAATCTGACAGATATCTGTATATCTGTATATCTGTATGATGAGTTTATGTTCTGAGTCTGGGTGTTTGTGTATTCGTCTTTGTGTCTATGGTACCCACGACACAGGATAAATTATAGTAGAGGGCTGTGAGTATAGAAAGTGTCTATGAGCTTTTATTTATAAGTTAGTGTTTACATGATAAAGTATCAAGAAGTTTCAGTCCATAGTTCGCGTAGGGAGGCTGGTATCGACTTTTATTACTCTGGAGGGGTTGGTCATTAGCGGGATAAAGCGGCTGCCACCTGATAAAGTGCGTTTTGTTGCTCACTTACTATTTCTCTATCCTTCACAATTTTATGTTACTTACCAATTTTCCGCGGCACGGCTTGAATTGCCTAGCAAAGGCTTTACTAGGAAAAATCTTTCAAAGAACGTAAACCGTGTTTCAAATTATACGATCATTATTTGTATTTAGCTTGGTGGATATTGTATAATAATACGGCCCATATATATAAAATAACTTATTATAAAATATAACTAACGTAATGAATACCTTCATACATACACAAAAAAAAGATCGAAAAATGCACACAAAATTTACGCAGATAAAATTTTAAATTACTTTTAATATTTTCTAAGCTAGAGTTATCATTTTTGATTCGTGACTACATATCACAGTAAAATTTATTTCAACGAATAACTATATAAAAATGTGTTAAGCGTAATATGCTTAGAACAATTCAAGTTCTTACCCAAAACATAACTCTCTCTTAAACTTGTACGAAACTAGAATAGTCTCTTATAATTAAGTATCTATTCTAGAGCGCTATTGTGTTCTAAATAATGATAAACAACGCGATGGTAGCGATTATTAACACTTTACCTAGTGCTCCCCGCCGTATGATTGATGAGCTCACCCCACTCGACTAACAATGAGTAATAGAGTGCCACGAACATATGATATTCGTTACGCCAAAACCATTTTGAAACACCTCTACGGGAACGTGTTTATGAGGATGTAGAGGTATTAGTTTTGTAATTAATATTAAATAAATAAGTATTTTGCACCGAATACTAGCCCTACACTATTATGTGTACTGTGTGCCATGTATATATATATAAAATAATACAAATACAAATACAATACGTGACCACGATCCATGTAACTGGGTCGAAATATCGGCAAAAAGAAATCCAAAATCGCATATCGTGAGTACCCGTAACATATTAAAATGAATATAAACAATCAGCAGCAAAACAGATGTCTTCAAATCTGATAGATTGGATCTGCAACCTTATGGTTGAAAAGCCACTAAGACTATATGGATCTGTAAATAATAGATTTATTACTACTTATGCTTTACACATTTTGATGGTTAGAAGTTTATTAAGATTAAACATTTTTAATTTATTTACATTATCTGAGCCTATTAATCAACCTGTTTGCGACCTCCACCAAAATCCAAGGTACTGGTTCATTGAAGCAATCATCTTTGTCCTCAAGCGTAGCAATTGTGATCGACGTCCAACAAACCAGATTCTAAATGAATTGCTTATAGATGTGAATGGGCGACAGGAACCTCTTACCATCTGGATAATTGCATCTTCGTTTGCTACTTCAATATTATAAAAAGTCTTCTTTTCCACTTTTATTTCATGAATAAAAATAAGAAAACTTCGGTTGTACGGTTGTTCGGTTGTACGATACTTTTAAAAAGAGTTCACTCACATTGTCAGTCACAGTTGCGATTTTAATGTGGTTTTCATATAAATATAGGCATTTAAAAGAGTATAGACGTATATATATTAATAACAAAAGTATAAAGTGAATATTACATGGATATTTGGTTAAAGTTGTTTTGGTAGCAATGTAGTGTGGCGATAGAGAAGCATGTTCTAGTTCCACCCCGATGTGCCGCCGGGCGCAAAAGGCGGGTCGGGGCAATAAACGCGATTAGACAAACATTTCCTGACGCGGGCCCACTTTTTTCAAAACTTACCGAATAAATCAGATCGGTGGTGCGTCGCAGTTTTCGCATCGTCTTGCCAAATTTATGTACCGATCGGCCCTTTCGTATGGAGATGTAGCCCGCTATTTACATATAAATACCTCGATTATTTGAATTATTCAATCGAGAGGGGGCGGTGCTGACAAATCACTTCCTCAGGAGATGGCACAAGTCGCTAGGATCGAATTAGTTTGATGTGTTCGCGATGTATGGCGTCCAAAATCCCGGGGCCTTAAACGTATCAATCCAAGAATAAGTTAACTATTTGAGATTTATTGGTTGACATTTGAATAAGATATGTTCTCAAATAGGTTGATATCTACCTAGTGGTATGTTTAGATAATATTTAAAATAGGTACCTACGTATAAAAGTATTACATTCGTTGACGTTAAAGGAATTCTTATTCCATATGTTAGCAGTTACAAAATGCGTTTGACAAACAACGTAACGACCAAACAATTTATACTTAAACGCCCAATCCTTTGGTTATTTTTCCTACAAAGGGGTGAAACAACAAAACGAATAAATAGCGTACTATTGGAGCTTTGTGTAGTTTCCCCGCAGTTTTATGTTCTCTCACGTGCCATTTAGCTGGGGAAATAGAAGTTTTTATATGGAAATCGGATGCACTAAACCTCCAAGCCTCTGGCGCGTTCACCGCCTATTGTAGCGACGTAACAGCCTCGTAAAACTTTATCATTCGCATGTAGTATATTCTATATTTTCAGGGAATATATATCTTGGTCAAGGCTTGTGATTAGGAAGCTGGAAATCAACTCGAACCGTTATCATCCTGGTGGTTTTATGAAGAACTATTCGTCTATATACTCATAATAAGCATAGATTTTTAGAAATGTGATCTAAACGCTAAGCGGGGTGATTGTTGTGTAGATAAGCAGAATATGAGACGTAAGGTAGATCTGAAGATTTCTTGTTCATTAAGAGGTTACGGTTCGTTCGGTGTATCGGTCATCAAGTTGCGAGCAATGCGATGTTATGGCAAAATAGGAGACAAATGAACGCAAAAGTCCAACACCAGATGTCATCCAGACTAATCGTTAGACGTACGAATTTGTCGCCTTTTGATTATAAGACATCTAGGCAATCTCCTAAAAATAAGTAAGTGTGCTGGAAGATCCTATTAAATACTTACAGCAGACGTAAAAATGCGATGGATATAACTGAAAATCAACTTAGAGCTCAACATAGTTGCCTAACAACTAGGTACAAAGGCTGTGTTATCTGCTATCTATTTATCTATCCAATCGCACCCCGCATTGCAGACCACTGTGCACTCACTCGTGCAGTGTTTCACGCCGACAACAATCACACTTATGGCTGTGATAAGCATCGGTAATCGCCTAATCCCTTGTTCGGTGCCTTTTTATTTTCACTAATCGCGTTATTGTCTCGTGAGCCGGCATTACTTATGACCAGGGTGACCAAAAACTCGAGTTTTTTGGTTACCAGTAATCTTTCAATAAGATGAGATGAGACCTACGGATTATGAGTTCAATGTATAGAGATGAGACAACTGCTTGTATTAAAATGGGACCAGAGTGCAGTCTCGTGTTGTTAAAGTGTACATCAATGACATTACACATAACGATTACCCGTTATTTCATGGTCGCAGAATTCGTCTAAAATATTTGGTTGGCAAAGAAAAATGTTTGGTACAATAAAATGTTTCATTTTAATGAAACTGAGACATCTGAAAAAGGCTTTGCAAAATCCGTGAGGTGTTATTTGTGGCCGATCTTAAGACTGTAATCCTGACTGAACTCTTCACTGTAGTAACTGTTAGCAGAAATGTTCCTTTTTGTTCTTCTTTTTTTATATAATGTTATTTATATCTATTTTGTCTTGTGTCTTAAGCTATGAAATAAATGTATTATCTATTTATCTATCTATCTATGCTTCTTCATTTTAAATAGATAGGAAAGCCTGAAAGAGAAGGAAGTTTTTTCTATTAAAAGGTCTGGTAGATATATTTTGAATCCTAAAGTTTTAATCTTTTTCAATCTCATGACATTTATTATCCTGTCTTCCCCTTAAAAAGTCTGGTAGCCCTACTTACAATAATGTTTGCAGAGTGGAGCGCGCGCAGCCGTTGCATCAGATAAGGCATTTGATATGCTAATAGTGGTAGCAAATGTTCACGTAATGAGCGTGCGACGGTTTAGCGCCCGCGATACGCTGCCCATTGCCAGGAAGCTTTCGATAAGCTAACTTTCCTTTATAAGGACTTTACATTCGAAGAATTTAGGTATACTATAGGTGCTTCAGAGCACGGCTTTGCTCGTACACTGTTGTTTTTACCTATCTATGTATTATTTTTCATTTAAACGTAGTTACAATTAGAACGGGTATCTAAAATCAGTTTTGCCTGTAAAAAAATCTTATTAAGTAGTTAATGAATTTTGTGTATTGCTGTTATCTGTATTTTCATGTAGGCAAGTATCTTAGGGTACGTTAATCATGTTTTTTTATCTATTTCAGGGGGAGGGGATCGAGCCAAATCTACCAATCTCACGCGCGAAAATTGCGAGAATTGCGAGAAAATTGGGTTTAATAAAGAAAAATATGTTTCTCTACTATGGTTAAATCGAATTCAATAAAATTTATCGCTGTTAGTTGCTTATAGTTCGCTAATTTGGATAGTTTTGTTGTAGTTTTATTTTAAAACTTGAAATGCTAGATAAATACTCAAATTAATTTTATTTGTATTTTTTTATTCGATAATATCAAAAATTATTAATCTGTAAGCGTGAAATAGTAGCTCTTTGGTAACGGCATCGATGATAGGGTCGAAATTTGTGGATTAAGATGTTATCGCGAACCTGACGCTCTTCGCCGTTTGATCAGTTACCATAATGCGACGTAATGCGCCCATTGTTCGCGAATACGTTACCACTTACAACCACATGTCTTCATTACGACAAAAAAATGTACTGTTTGATTACTTACCTACTTTTATAATTTTTAAACGTGGATTTTGGAATGTTATTATTTAAAATGTTTTACTGCTTTGGTTTGGCGCCTTTAAGCCTAACTTATTAATTCACGACCTTAATCTTTTCATCTAAAATTGTAACTTATATAGAAGTCGAGTTTTTTTGTCAGACCCAAAAGCCATGACGAAGACTTGACCGATATTCCTCCAATTGAGATTATATCGATTAAGGTGTGTCGTTTTGTATCAGATTTGAATGTTTTGTAGTGTCTGTCGTGAGCAGCAGTCCAACTTTCCCGTGGATTTAAGGCAACTAAGCGATTAAAATCCAGAAGATGGACAGCATCATCATTCTGCGTAACATCAACGCTTTTTGCGGTCACCAATATCAGGCACGGCGAGTGCTATTGGTAAAAAAGTAATTAAAAATTTATGGACGCTTTATGTCCATTCAGCGGTGGACCTCAAAGACACATCATTTTTAATGTGAAAGATCTATAAGCGCAGGTAAACCTGATAGTTGGCATGACGATGCTTGTTTCTATTTATTTTAGCGCCATCTGTCATACATTTTCTGAACTATTAAGTATCTAAAAAACAAAGCGGGCTGCGGTGTTAGTTTGACTTAGTGTGAGGTAGGTACTGTTCGTAGTTGTAGGTGACGTTATTTTCATTATGGTATATATTTAGTTTTTGTCGTCGTTTTTTCTGCATATTACTTGTACGAACACGATGTTTTACATCTATCAGGCGTCATTTACGTGACGACATTTTTTAAACAAGTAGCATAGGGGTATTCCGTCCACCTGATGGTAAATGTCAACTGTCGTCCTTGTACATGTCTAATCCATCCGAAATAAAATTGGATACCAGAGGGTCACAGATACCCCTAAGCACTAATTTCTAACGGCTCGGATAAGTATCTTTACCTTTCTTAGATCCCTTAAGGATTCGTGCTTAAAACCAGAGCGTAGCTGTGCTTAACAAAGTTTTCATAAAGTACACAATAGGTATGACGTTGGTTCCGCCTAAGTCGAACCACAAAGGATTTATCACCTTTATAATTTTTCTTTCATTAATATCCGCTTAAAAATAAAGCGATTTGTTGTTGGTGTGCGCCAGCAGTTCTCTTTATAAACTTTTCTTTTAATCTTATTGAGTCGCATCGACTATCGATCGTGACCGAATCTCTCCGGCTACTTTTCCACCCTCTCTGTAAAGTAAATCGCATT
The DNA here is from genome assembly GCA_018249875.1 of Cecropterus toxeus. Taxonomy (NCBI): domain Eukaryota; kingdom Metazoa; phylum Arthropoda; class Insecta; order Lepidoptera; family Hesperiidae; genus Cecropterus; species Cecropterus toxeus. Next base: position 10,090 of record DWNE01003372.1, on the reverse strand, counting down.
TACAACGTTTCAACCTCGCTAACATGTTAAAACAGAACTAATGGACATTCGCTTCAGTCTCAGCCCGCAGGAGACGAATAATACAAGTAAAATGGTCCCATCTCCACGCTTCATTAATTTTATTGCCCCGAGGCGCTCCGGCTCTAGTCGGAGCGCCGCTAGCGAAAACACGCCATTATTGTTGCCTGTGACTTAAATTAAATAAACACAAACCATTATACGTACTCCGGAATGCACATTTCTTTGTCTATCCGACAACTGTCACAGATTGACGCGTAATCCTTTATGTACTACAGCGTACATAAATACAATGCTTTCGACTAATGTAATGGAGATATTAGCGCGAGCGTAGCGGAATAATTCAGACATGGTTTTTTGTGTGCACGCGACACAATAGGATTATTCTCCATTGATCATTGCTTATTATATAAGTAGCTGCGGAGGGTGCGTAACATGAAAACTAAATTTGGTTTATCGGCTATTATGGAAAGTAGGTGTTAATGTTGAAACAGTAATTTATGATATGATCGTGACTTCCCCGTTTTGAATCAAGTTTCACGGTTTTCGTGAACCTAAGTATGATAGCACGGTCGGGTGTTGTTTGTTAAGTCGCAAGCATTGTTTTACAGAAACTTGGCCGACTTGGAAACGTCCTGTCATTGTCAATTAGACAGTAGGTATATAAAACTTTGGTCCACGATGCTGATACGTGGATCATTTCGTTATTTTAAACAAGATTTTACAAGTTAAGGGCCATTCAGATAATTAAATATGTAATTTATTTAAGGTAGCGTTTCAAAACATTGTCTCCCAGTTTAATTTTTAAAATATAAAGCATGCTTCCGGTTTACTACAGGAACACTTAAGGGCCATTCGAATAAATTTACCTATGGCCAGGGAGTCTACAAAGACAAAAATATATCAAACAAACAAAAGGTAACGAGGGCAAGTGGAAGTTATCTGGCCGTAACCTCTTAAGCCGATCCGCGGGCACAAAGCCCCAACTACTAATGTTTGCTTTACTGCGGCGACAAAGGGCCGGAACTATTGTTTGTTGGAAAGCTTTATTCGCGACCCTCCCGCGACAATAGGTTACCCAACTTAAAAATATATTATCTCACTTGACGTTGGCAACGCGTGAATGTCCTTTTAAGCCGGGGATTGAGGACTGGCGCAAATATTAGATTTTTGCTTTACAGTGCTGAAAATGTACTTATGTAGTATGTTGTTGGATTTCAATTGACTTTTTAATAACTGAATTGCCGTTGTTCAAGTTTTCCTTTAACACGTAGTAAATAGAATTACCATCAGCATTTTAATTAACAGGTACCTATGCGTATTTATTACACGTTTTGTTTTTGTATTCCAAAAGCATTTCTGCATAACATACTAGGTATAGTTTTTCAAAATAAATTACATACTTACGCGTTCTCTGTATTTTCATAAATCAAGCGTTGTCTTTTAGACATCTCTTAAAAAACAGCATTGCATACATGTACATTGCATACATAAATATACCTACCTATATATAATATAGGTAGGTATATTTTTTACACTGTAAGTGCAGTTATTAGTGAATGAAATGCTTGTAGTTTCTTTTTAAATACGTCGATTAACCGAACTCATCTGGTCACCTCTCTAACTCTGTGATTTGGTACTTTTATCTTCAATAACGTTAATAATTTAAAAATCGACTTCGTAACAGATAACGAAACAAATAGTTCAAGTGTAGAGTTAAGAGTCAAAATGTTAACTAAAATTCGTCCGTCGTATCCACATTGCTTCAACATCCGGCCGGGGCGGGGGCGCTGGAGAGTTGAAAATTATCCTTTTCACAAGCGACCTTAAGCATAATAGAGAAAGCACTTAAGCCATTTTCTCCGCCTTTAAGTGTCGTAAGCGCGCCCGTTTGCCTCGGCCAGCTTCGTGAGCTAGAAAATCAGCTATTACAATCCAGAACGCTAACAGAAACGGCTCGAGCTTGTTTCAGAAGGGGTCGACTGGGCGGCGCGTGGGGAGCGCTTCAAACTAATGTGGCCATTGGGCGGCGCTAACAGCAATTAGGCTACATGCGAGCAAATGGATTGTGCATTACCGACGACATGGATTGATTTATTGGCTCGGTGAAGTAACCGACCGATTCCGATCATACATTTAAATCACTAGCGATCAGCTGCGACGATATAGCCATTACTGAAATGGATATCGACGGCATTTTATTATTAAAACCGATCAGTGACGTGACCCCGGCTCGAATTACCTGCCAATCACGAACGTACGCTTCGAAATGTGCGAAATTATTGATGGCCCATCAAAATCATAGCTAACCGAATATTTTATTGGTAGTCCAGATTGCAGACAGCGATAGTCTGTCATTGGATATACCGTTTGCAGGCAACTGAACGCTTAATATTCCTTACCTGAAAGGGTGAAATGGAATGAAGACAATATCAATCGTATCTATATTAAGCTGCAGAACGATATATGCCGCTCTTCAGTTTTCGTCACGCGATGTTTATAAAAAAGGTCTTCATCTACGTTTTTATCGTGACATTTTGTGATAGGTACAAACTTAGGTTCTTATCGTTTCCTTCGTGCAAAATATATGCTGCTACGAATCTCTAAGATCCATATAATCTTTTTATATTCCTTCACGTAAAAGATCACATCTGTTAGTGGCCGGGCGTCTACGTACCGATCTATGAATAATAAATGTGGCGAGCTGGCCGATTGGGGAAATTGAATTTTATAGTTCGTAACACATTTGACGACAGATGTCACAAAATGGCTGCGTGCCGCCGGCAACGTGAATGTAATCCAAATGTCAAATAGAAATCAAAATTAGGTCGATTGTAGCGTTAATAATTCAATAATGGGTAGTGTGCCTTCCTCATTTGTAGTTAGATGATCATTAAAATGTTTGTCAATGTATGTTTACGTTTGTCAATGTATACATTACCCAGAATTAAAATTTTATGACAAAATAAATTAATTATCGATTGAAATTATATGAAATTGATTCTAAAGGTGATAGAGCGCGGAAGTTGGCTTCACTGCCAATGTATCTCTCTAATCAATAGGTTTTTATAATATGAAAGTAGGAAACGAGCATGCAGTTCAGCTGTTGGTACCGCTCATGGAGATCTGCAATGAACTCCAGACTAGATCAGTTTTACCTGAAACAAGCCACAGATGCATTGCACTAGAGGACTAAGTTGGAACGCCTCGGATAAGTATCTCCCTTCAGAATTCTGATCTATATAGAGCTCTCATTTTACTCCTTCCTAATATCGATTTATGAGAGATATCTGAGTACCTAGATAGAAAAACTAGATCTTTCTATACCCAATGAAGAGTCCTCCTATCTTCAAATATCCAATGAAATGGTTAAAATGCAGTAACCGAAGTCGCATGATAGAATTAGTTTAGAGGGTAGGTGCGAGCTTCGTGTGATTAACACAATTACTTCTGTTTGGGCGGACAATTATTATCAGTCCATTACGACGAGCACACAACTAGCGGGTTCCATTTAATAATTGAATACTATTGAAGTGTGACTATCGAACCGCCATTAGTATTGTTATTTCGGTCACCATTTCCCGTAACGTTCCAAATCAATTAGGAGGAGTAAATCACCTTTTTTGACAAATAGAAATCGAAGTGTAGTATGTATTAACAAGCGTTTGTTTCAGTAGGGATATACCCTAGTATATTGTATTTTTAATATATAATTTAGATCTATACGCTAAGGTACGTGCATATTAGGTTTAATAGTCATATTTACTAAAACATGTTAATAAATGTGCTGGATAAAAATTAGATAGGTACACGCAATTTTAAGTTGAGTTTTTTTATATTTTACATTACAATTCTGACAGTGTTTTTTAAGTTTAATAACAAGGTATTTTTTGTCTATAGATTACAAGGAATAGAATGTCTACTAACTAATTTGTACATTTACAATCGATGAAGGTTATGGGTCAAAAGTTCGATCAATATGTTACGGCCGTAGGTAATTCAATAACACTCACGTCATTTGTTGAACTTATCTTTTTATTATCTAAAATCTTCAAAACTCGTGTTCAATAATATCAAGTAACAGCAATAATTTAATGTTCAGTGGATACATTGTCCTTAATTGACTTCCCCTCGTCCAACTCAGCGTTTGAGTTAGATAAATTCGCGCTATCCGTTTACATCATTAAATTTTATTAGTGGCAATACAATGACGGAGTCGTGGGGCGAGCAAAGTAGCGGAGAGGAAGGCCTTTCTACGATTGCCACCCTCTTATTCGTATTTCCTCTTGACGCGAATTAAGCAGGCTATTAAGTCGCCTTTGAAACGTATGACGAATTGAAACTTCCCAGACAAAGACAGCGTATTACGTATGAAAAATGAATCTCTGTTTTGTTTCTAGTGTCTGTCTAGAAATCATTTATGAAAAATATATTAAAGTATACTTTATCGTGAATAAGTTTTCTTTCTTTATTTTCTTCTTTCTTTCAGTTCTTCATTTCTGTCATATAGCAAAGTCGTTCAACGTCGATAAGAAATTTGTAGTTAGGAGCATGGACTCCTGAATTAGGTATGCTTGTAATCTTCCCGCCCGCAATCATTATTCGATTAATAGAATTCAATCTTAACGCTGTCATATATAACTTGCGTCAGCTAATAGACAGATGGCGTGCCGGGCGATTATTAGTGTTGCACAGTCATAATCTGTCATAAATGTCAAGCGAAGCGAGGCGATGCGGCCAAGCTATTATTTTGAATATCAGTCATTTCAATTTCTATTAAATACAAGTGGAGTTTTATCGAGCATTGTTATTGAAATGTCATGCATAAGCCCTAATATCGAATAATAAATTCCAAGAAACAGTGACTATTTAATATGTAACTTATAGGTTAGTTATAGGAATAGGGGTTAGTTGGAGGAATATCGGATAGATCTTCGACATGGATTTTGAGCCTAACAACAAAAAAATCAACGTCTGTATACGTGTCAATATTTAAATGTGGCGCGAATTGTTTAGGGATAAGTATAGTGTAGCCTCAATTTGTAACTTAATAGTTTTAGTATAATAAGTGGTTTTTAATTTATAGACGTACAAAGGCGAAAATTACTTCAAATAGGCTATGAAGGCTATTTCTATTGCTCAGAATAGAACATCTACCTACCAGGAATACATTCAAACTTTAACCGTCTAAAACATTAAAATACGATGTATTTATATCACATTATCCAATTTTCCCTTTATTTCTATTGAAAACTTAAAGGTAAACGGAAGTATTTCTCTTTTATACAGGTACATATATATATATATATAGTATACTTATTATAAAATTAAAAAATATATACATAAGAAGAGTACATACATAAGAGAAGTACTGATTTTACGAGGATTAAAGTGAGGAAAAAAATAGATCGTCCTAGAAAACGTAAGAATTTTGTAAGTCGATTTCACTAATCATAATTAGCTGCAGGACTTAAAATTATGTATCCGATAATAATTTTATTACTTTATTCATTCAACCTTTATATTTATTCACCCTCCCTTAAGATTGGTATGCCATCAAGCTTGGTGATTTGCTGCAAACGATTTGAAGCTTGTGTGCGCCAGGTTTCCACATCAGGCTGATTTTCACAAATTGGGTTTCCAATAAACACCAAGTCTCTCAAGGCTGAACATTCCTATAATAAATATTATTATAAAATAATTAGTTCAATTAATGATTAAGTAGGTAGATATTAGTCTTAAATTTTACATTATAATCTGAATGTATTCTTTCATAAATACTTAATTGTTTTAATTGTACGGATTTTTTTAAATTATGGTTTTCAGGTTTTATCCAGGTATTACAGTACTTTTCTGTCATACTGTAGTTTCTTTTAATTAAACTAAGTAGGTAAAGTGCATAAATAGGATTTTATAAAATAATGAAAATTGCTTAGTGTTTGGTGTGTAAATTATGTACGTAGGTACCTACCTACTATTAAAATGCGCAAGTAGTACCTGCGACATTATAATTTAAAAAAATATATAATTAAAATAAATAGGTTATAATTAGTATAGATTAAAAATATAATACTTAACCAAAAAAATATTTACCTGTAACCTATTGAATTCTACCCACTCTTTGACCATGTTGTTGGACATGTAAAGAACGCGTAAATTTTTAAGTGCACCGATGCCTTTTAATTTGTCTATAGGGTTATAACTAATCCACAACTCTTCCAGAGTATCAGCTACCGTTTCCTGACAATATTAATTTTATAAAATAAAGTATTATATTGTGTACAGTTAATAGTATTATCTTTCTATTTATTTATTTGCAAGTTTTTCTTTAAGTTATTATAAAAAATAAAGTACAAATTACTTATTCTTATCATCGACAAAATTTCTTCCAGCAGGTTTGGGATTGAGTGTGCATTTTTAAAGCGAATCTAGAGTTCATAAATCCACATACAAAAATATATAGAATATGTATTTATACATACAATATTATATCGTAAAAGTGATAAATATTCTTTGAGTCTTTTTTAAACATACAAATTGTCTTAGGTACACGAATTATTAGGCAGCAGTGAATTCTACAAATAATCTTACCGAATGAATGAAGTTTAAATTGTCTTATAATTGAAATATAAATTAATTGAATGTATGGGTAATTATATAGTGTAATCAACAAAATAATGACAAAAGAATTAGGATATTACTTACGATTCCAGCCAAAGATTTGATATAGTTCCTACCAAGAGACAAAATTTTAATACTTCTCATCCCAGCGATACCTGCTATTTTATCGATCATATTCGACGAAAGACTTAATTTTCTGTAATACGATTAAAATGTATTTTTGAAAAAGTATATAATTTTTTAGAGTATTTAAACAAAAAAGTCTGTCTGAGATTTTAAAGAATTCATATTTCCTGTGCGTAAAATAATATAAAATTGCGTAATCTCGTCCAAAATTCCTCAGTGGTTAAAGTCGGAATTATTGGAGCAATTTGTGTTGCCAGTGGTATTCTATAGCGCCAAAACATAGCCAGTGCCAGTGATTTATGTCCAACAGTGGACCTCAAATGGCTGATAGATGGAAGGATGGTTTAGCATGGATTAGTAGTAGATAAAACTAAAGTAAGTATTGTACTAAGTTGATAATAAGGGAGCGGAACCGAATACTGGATACTTAAGGTAATTTGAAAAAAAAAAATGTGCTAAAAATTTAAAAAACGTTTATATTTTATAATCAGGGCCATTTTACATTCATTAGCTAGCAGTTTTAAAAAAATTAGGCGTCAATCTTTGCTTGTTTTTTTTTAAATGTTTTTTTTATGGGAAAGTTACAAAATCGACGATGAAATTTTTGGTACCCCTATATTGGATACAGGGGGTTCCTAATATCGGATATCCAATATTAGATAGGAACCCCAATATTTGATATACATACGTACGTACGCTCTAAAAGCATAACTCTCCTGACGCAGTCGGGTAAAAGTTAGTAGGTACTTGATCTACTTAATGGCTTTATTATGTAATCTTTTAAGTTTTTTGGATTTTGGATATACCTTAATATTGGATATTCAGTATTGAGGTCAACTACGAATAAGTGTCCAATATTGAGGAACCTACCTATTTTCTAGAAAATAACCAATGAAATTTTAATTTTGCAATAAATCATAAAAATATTTTTAATGTAGCTTAACTACTATATACAGACACTAATTGATTATAACACAGCAATATAAAAAAACATCACTTACATTAGTTTAAACACTTATTGAAGATAGTTCCTGATAAAGTCCACGAACGTCAACAAACGCTTTGTTTTTTTTTGTCAACTTATAATAAATATGGCGCTGGATTCGAAAGATATTTTGATGCACTTCTTGGCAGTAATAGTTTAAAAAGTTTCAAAGAGATTGCGCTATTAACAGAGGAAATAAGGTGGTATCCAGTATTGGGCCTCTTCAATCTTATAAATAAAAAATACAACACAAACAAAAAACAGTAAGTACATACAGAATACACGATTTTCCCTAACAAATTATTTTCCAAACACAACTTGTATCAAACCCCAAAATATCACAAAGAACCACCGTTCAACGTTCTAGACGGACCAGTTTACTGAGACCTGTACATCTCCTTGCGTTAAGCGTTCTTCAACCAACGTTCCTTGTGTTCCATCCTGCGAGGGGTCTTCGTACCCGGTCGTACACTCGCGTGCATAAAGAGTATAATCAGGTCAATTGTTGGTCGTTAGCCGACGTTATACTGCAAAGCCACGCAGTATAGGGTTAGTGGACGCGATATTTTAAACGCTTTTGTTTAGCTTAAAGGTTTGCCTTAAATTAGTTTAGTTTAGAATAATAGGGAAAGAAAAGCGGGTTAAGGAACTCAGGTTCAGAATTGAGGTTTAAACCTTAAACAACGCTATTCCAGGTATTAGAACCAGTTGACCTTCGCAGCAGGACCAGAATAGGGCTACGGTATCCCCTGCCTGTCGTAAGAGACGACCAAAAGGAGGTTTCCGGGGTTGCGGGCAGCAACAGTTGGAGCTTGGACCGTCCAGTCAAGTGACTCCAGAAAGCACGGCAGCATGTGTGGTCCCATGCCGTCGTAAACACCTGAAAGCACGGTGAACGTTAATGCTCACCGGGAAAGAGCCCCAAGGGGCATTGCGCTTGGAGGTCTTCGGTTGAGTTCCGTTGGAGATCCCGGAGTCTTCCACAGCTCTGAGGACGGCCACCGGAGGTTTTAGTGCGGTGAAAATCCTAAATAACCCGTTGTCGCTCCCATGGTATATAAAGAAAATGGTTAAAAAAATACAAAGAAAAAAGACTAACCCGCTGAATTTCTCGCTTTCGGGAATCGAAAGGAACTTCGTTCCATCCGAGTGTCCCTTGACATCTCAAGTTTTTTTTTATTAGTATAAATACATAATACACACAATACATGTATATGATATGAAGAGTAAACCAATGTGAAAGGTTATTTATACGATACCATCTGTTCTAGTAAACGTTACACTTAATTAATATATACATAAGAAGTGACATTTGGTCCCACGCACGAAGGGTTCTGCAGATACCATTAATAAAGGCAAAAATCATGTTTTTTTTCCATGGGAGCCCCCTTTAAATATTTTTTTTAGTTTGGTTTAAGTATCTGCAAAATTTTCAACTATCTTAGCTTACACACTTCATAGTACAGCCTAGTGAGGGACAGATGGAGAGTGGAGCTTTAGTAATAGGGTCCCGTTTTTACCCTTTGAGTACGGAACCCTATAGCAGAGGTATAAAAACACCTATACAAAAGTACAACAGAAAAGAAAAGCGTATAAGTACAATTTCGCGTAAAAGTCCGGTCTGAGTTTGCTTTTCTGTCACCATCAATCATAAAGTTGCTCCCAGAAATATATGTACAATCGGACAGAAAACGCGTTTGGATATCTATGAAGTAATTGCTATTTAATAATGAATTTATCTTTTATAGATAGATAAAATGTACCTATCACGTGGATGTCGTATATGTTCTACCATCTTTGGCACGTGGTAGAACCAGTGTAGTTCGACCGGGGAGGTACCACCGCCACACCTATTTCTAGCGTGAAGCAGTTCTTGCGTATCGTTGGAAGGAAGTGGTTCCCGACTCACTTATATATGAGGCGTCCATCTCAGTCCTCGGGAGATGCAAAGCATCTGTGATCGATTGAAGATAGAACCCATGTTCTATTTAAAGTCCATAGGCGGTAGTAACCACTTACCATCCAGCCAGCTTGAAGAATCCTCATGAAGTATCTCCTCGTCCAAAATTCCTCAGTGCCGAAATCGAAATTATTCGTATGTATGTCATGTTATTCGTATTCGCAATGTATGTTATTATGGCACCGAAACGTTGTCTTTTACTGTAGGCCTCATCCGAAGGCTCAGAGTCGCTCAGCGTGTATGGAGAGGATTATGTTCAGAAATTCGCTACGAGACATGATTCGCAACAATGAAATCCGTAGGCAAACTAAGCTTACCGACATAGCTCTCAAAATTAGCAAGCTGAAGTGGCAATGGGCCGGTCACATCGCTCGAAGGTC
>DWNE01003371.1:0-16814 GCA_018249875.1 Cecropterus toxeus | reverse complement strand
ACCGAAACTATCGGATATCCGAAATAAAATAATTGTCCGTAACCGTAACCGTGTCCGATAGATATGTTTCGAGACATGTTTTTATTGTTTTAGTAAAAAAAAACTTAAAATTGATTAAGTAGCTATAACAATAACTAATATATATAGTCATATAAGTTATTAATGTTGTAGAAAATGTCAGGTATATATAACAAATATATAATATATGGTTATATTACTATATGAACCCAAATTTACCTATATGTATTTTACGTTTAAAATTCCTTCAATTAGAATATCCGTAACCGAAACTAACGGATAATCCAAAATAATTACATATCCGAAACCGTAACCGAAACCGGTTTAATTATTATTCCTATATCCATATTTGTATCCAGATCCGAAATTTCATATCCATAACATCCCTAGTTAAAAAATATCATATTAATTGGTATCTACTTGGTGATTTATGACAATGGACAGTGATAGCCGAATGGTTGAAACTCGGCCTCTCAATCGAGGTCTGAGGTTCAAATCCTAGGCACGCCACACCACTATTTTTTTTAAAATGATGTGTCTATCATTAATTAATTGTCACTGATTTACGGTGAAACATAGTGAGAAAACCTGAGAGTTCTCTAAAAAAAGTTCTCAAAAGTGAGTGAAGCCTACCAATTCGCACTTGACCAGCGCGGTGGACTATGGCCTGTAACTTTCTCATTCTGAGAGAAGATCTGTGCCCAGCAGCGGGATAATATTGGGTTGTTGATACTTGGTGATTGGTGGTTGTGGTGTGGTGGTGGTGGCTTACCACGCCCTTAAAGACAAAAGAGAGCAGAGCTTAACTGGGCGATATTTCTGTATCAAATATCCGATACAAATATCGATATCATGATACAATTTAATGCAACGTTGAATCATGTACAATTTAACCACATTATGTTAATTACTCATTACATGTGTTCAGTTGTATTGCCTTAAAATAAATATCGATTAATTTGTACTGTGCTCGATTTAATTATACAGACATCAGACCACTAATTGATTTTGTAGTCGCGGACATAAGTGAAAAATAATATTATATTTTACTCTTGCTTGAACGATTAAATGTATCCAGGATTGACATCAATAAGAATTGGTTATATAATAATTTGTTCTATAAATAGCAATTCATACTTAATATCAAGTGAGATATATTCTTTGTACAGCTATTTCATTAATTCTACTTTATAAATTATATTCTTAAAGTTGATTCATACATATGATAATATATTCAAATTACACAAAAGACAAGTTTTACTTTCTTATCAGAATATTATATCGCCTGTATTTTCCACAATGTAGCCGCGTTTCTTCCGCATGAAAACAAACAAATATGAAAGCACCTGGCTTTCTAAAGTTTTAAAATAATTGTAAGGAAAAGGAAGAAGGAAAGGAAAACAAAAGGAACGTGATGTCGTAGAAAGCTGACGACTTTCCTAGAGCCTACAGCGTCCTTTATATTCCTTGAGGCTACAATTCCTGTTCCATGAATCTCAAATGACCGGAGGGAAATCTTAGCCGTGACCCATTCAATGCCGTAAAAAGTAGAGCCTAACTATAAAGATGAGACGTTTCCTTGCCGATGAGATCCGTGACATACCTTCACGTTGTCCTTTCAAAGGATTTTTACAATGTAGGTTTATCTTCCACGGTACTACTTTAATGACGATCCGTGTGGCGGAACGGTCACCATACCGGTTTAACACGCAGTGGGTCCCGGGTTCGATCTCTAGCTAGACAGAAATGTGAATGATGAGTTTAGATTTTCGTATTCCTCTTTGTATGTTCATAGCACCAACAACATAGGAGAAAATCCTACTGTGAGGCTATGAGTGTAGAAAGCGTTTAATGTTGAAACTGCTTCTCTAATAAGACAACATTACAAATTGCCAAATATTTGTTCAATATAAGATAAAATGCTTACATTTCATTGTAATGCCGTGTAAAGATAACATTCAAATTGTTAATTGGTTGTAGTATTATTTCTCTGAAACACTTAAATCCAATAATTAAATTCAATGAAACGTTAAATTAAATTAATTAACCTGTTTGGTGGATAAGGTAATATAGGCTACCACTAACGTAAATTGGAACGCAATCAACCTATATCGATAATTACTTGACTTTTGCCAATTGACAATTAATATAACCTACATGAAATACAAATTGTTGTGTACTTGGTCTTATATTAAAATTTACGTAACCATTTATTTTAATATAAATGTTTAAATATCAATACAATGTCAAGTGATCGCTCTAAGTCAAGTATATTTCGAGTGCGGAAGAATTTCAAAGTATCCAAAGAAGGAAAAAGAAAATTACCACCTACACCGATCAACGTTATTATTTGGGCCATGGAGACACTAGGCGGTCGATCACGGGGAGTTCCTATCCACAAGATCCGCTCTTTTGTAAAAGAACACTTTGTGGTTCCCTGCGAAGGCAAAAGGAAAGATGTTGACAAAAAAATTGATACAGCTGTGATGTTTGCAGTTTACTTTGGAATTCTTGAACAATCAGACGATACGTTTATTTTAAGAAATAGTAACTTTTATTACATTTAATAATTTAAATACTTACACTTATTCTATGAAACATATTATTTATTACATAGAGTATCTTTCGCAAAATGATGATGTTTTTTTTATTATCTTGATAGATTTTAAAAGAAGCTAAAAAGGTAATTTTATTACGTTATAACTCTATATTACATATTTTTAAGCTATGAGTACAAAATTCATGGTCTTCAACAGATTTTTAAGCGTGAAGAAATGGTTACTCCGCAAAAAGCATCAAATAGAGCTGGCTCGGAAGCGTGGTTGGAAGGGTTACTGGGTCTGCCTGAAGGGCACGACCCTATTATTTTACCCGTGCGATTCGCGCGAGGGCCGCTCTGTCGAAGCTGCCCCTAAACATCTAATCATAGTCGACGGAGCTATCATGCAGCCAATTCCAGAGCATCCTAAACGAGATTACATATTCTGCCTGAGCACTGCCTTCGGCGACGCGTACCTATTTCAAGCTCCCTGCCAGGTGAGTATCTCTAACATTACAATGTAATGTAACACGTTTCAGTGCATATTACAAACTTAAAATATACCGTATAATTACATAGGTGGAGCTTGAAAACTGGGTGAATAGCATACATAGTGCATGCGCTGCGGCATTCGCGCGTCACCGTGGCAAAACCGGAACGCTCCACCTACTTCAGGAAGAAATATACCGCCTTGAAAAAGCTATAGAATCGGTGAGTAAATACTTATTTTTTATTATCAGTATGATCTTAATCGGAACTCATTAAGATAGAAGAAAGAAATAATCTTGTGTGGAATTAAAACCGTGTCATTGTGTAGCTTAGATGCTTTCACTTTTACTGCCCCATAAATGAAAACTGCTGACTCACAATGCAAATTCATTGGGGCACTATGTATGCCTCGACCCCTAACTGCATATAGCATCAGCCGTAGCCAACATAAGTATTGTTTGACTGCTACGAATCACTAACTACCTTCGTAACTGTGGAATTTCGACTTTAATACACAGTTTTAAGGGTCAATTCGAACCGAGGATCAGTCTTACAGCTCGCTATAAGCCCTCAAGTGTGTACAATGTAGCGAGGTGAAAAGCGTTCAGTATTTATGCAGATAAATTTATTGCTTGTGCCGAGATCGTCGCGAGTGGAACTTTAGTGGCGGAAGCACTCCGGCAACGGAGAATTGATTGCGGTTGTTAAAGCATTATTTATATATAAAATATTTTAAAATCCGTGTTTTGTGCTATAATAATAAATTACGTCACAACTAAAGCACTAGTATTTAAAAAATGGTTCTGATCAAATTGAAAGTTTTTCTTAAATAATCTTATCTTAATTACGCCGATTATAGGTGGCCTTTAGAAAGAGTTAAAGTAAAATTGATAAAACTGTTTTACAAATAAGTAATAATTGTATTATATTTAAACGTATGTATTTAAAAGTCAAATCAAATCAAAGTTGTCACTGAAATGTTCTATAAGTTCGTACATGCACATGTTATCCAATGTATCTCACAGTATGTTAGCTGCTATTCATGTTTTAGACGTTTCCAGTATGTGAGGTTGGTGTGCGGTGTAATCGTACTCAGTAGAAATGGTGCCAATTTCTGACCCACACCGGACGACCGCAACACGCGTCAAAGCCTTTGCGGCCGCTTTCGATCACTACATGCGCAAATATGTATATGCTTTAATTTCTAACAGTCGTGTTAACTCACGATAAACTAAAGGCATTCGAGCGAATTTATTATGTTTATGTTACTACACATTTCAGCTGTATAAACATTAAGTAAAACATTTAACTAGTGGCATAGCGTGCCTTGGCAGGATCCCGTATAAAAATTGTGTGGGGGCCCTTAGAAAGGGTTAAGATTTCTCACAAACATTTTCATTTTGCATAAAGTATAAGAAATATTTATTCACCATAATTATCTATCTGTAAAAATTTGGGATGTTTTTTATAAATTTTTGCTTACGCACGTTGGGGGCCCCCGTGGCTCGGGGGCCCTGTATAATTGATACGGCAGATACGGCGGTAACTACGTCCCTGCATTTAACTAACTACATAAACAAGTTTTTTACGTAACAAATACAAATTCTTCCAATATATACACGTTTCCACAATATAGGCAGTTTTACAATAGTATGGAATCCACTACCACCTGACGCAATCATTAATATTCATAGCCATCGCCGTGCTCCAGTGAGGCTTCGGAGACCGCTTGTAACATTCAAATTATGTCACACTATATGTAATCTTTAACATTAATAGTACAAGCACATTCATGTGCCGGAGCTTCATTCACTTGACACATAAATTTAACATACGGGAAAATCGGAGCTCATCAATAGACTGAAATATTCTCAACACATTGATCGAGTCGAGCTATTCACGATATGTGTTAGCATTTATTTTAATTAACTTCTTGATTGAATGACGTAAATTTAACTTTAGGATCACAAGTTGAAACACATGGCGGACCTGCAGCAGTCCGTGGTGTCTGATCCGGAGACGAGGGCCCAACTGGCTGTTCAGATGCTGCAGTGGGAGGAGAATCTTGAGAGACTGCACTGCGAACAATTCAGGCTGCGATGTTACATGGCCAGCCTTCAGAGCGGCGAGCTGCCTAACCCCAAGGTAACTTTATTTTTAAACGACTTTATAATGATTTTTTTTCATAATATTCACATTGTTTTCATGTTGTATGCATAGTAAGTAAACGTGTTATCTTATGCAAAGACGTCGGCACGTCTATTCTTAGTGATCAGGGCAATTTTTGTAAGTTTTATTTATCAAAGCTATTTTAGACTTAACTAGTATTGTATTTATAAAGAAACTTATGTTCCTATTAAAACACAATTATAAATCAGTTCTTTGAAAATCACTTGATAACATAGTAGTCAATTATGAAAAAGATTGGTGTAATAGATACCGAGTAATAATTGAGTTGCCAACCCGCATTTGGCTATAAGACCCTTCTCATTAAAAGGGTTAACTTGTGCCCCGTAGAAGCAGTAATACTTCAATGATGGATTAATGGATCATTAATCTATTGCAGGTAAATGTATTTTTTCATTTGACTGTCAAGATAAAACATTCTGCTGACCGGCGCCGATGATTTTACGTGAAATTCGACCCCTGTCACATCACGTCAACAATTGAAATCAATGCGACCCGAGTATTATATAAATACTCGCAATAAAATTGGATTCGAGCGCCACTCAATATAAACTGTAGTAATTTCTCCGTGAAATAATTTCGTAATCCTAAATAAATCTTACATATTTGCAAAATACACTAATATTATACTTCTAGATGATAATTGTAAAGATAAAATAAAAAAGCTAACCGTGTCATTTGCAAAGTCTTTATATTTGCAAAGTAGACTCACATTATTACTTCTCTATTCTATTTGATAATTCTAAAGATAAAATGAATTAAATGAAAAACGCTAATGCTTCTAGTAATAAAGTTCGACCACTCTTTGAACAACCAGCGACCCATCTTTTCACAAATCCACATTAGAATACTTTATCCGCTTATAATATTTACATGGGTGAAATATTATCATATTTCGTGCCTTCAACAATTGAGTCTAATTCGAATTTTATGTCAAAATACGAGTAACTCAGTGTTTTTTCATTAAATATACACAAAACCTTAGTTAAGTTAATAAGTTACAAAGGGTTTGGTAAATAATAATTCAGCCGTAAATTATTACGTAACGATGACAGGAAAAGGTTATTTGTCGGCTTCGCTGACTAAATTGACAGTTCCGTTGACCGACATCGAAGGGTTGGCGCAGTATCTGTAGCGGGACCCTTGTCACGCCACATATAGCTTTCAACAATTGAAATAGAAGAACCATAATGTCTAATACCGAAATATTTCCACGTAACGAAAATATCAAACGAGCGTAAATGAAAAATAATCCTATTTCAAACCCATTAGGTACAGATCAAGAGGTGGTACGATCACTATAGTAAGACTGTTTTGCGTTATTCTGTTCTAGCGTTTCGTTAGATGGGTGAGGATGCCGTTTGGGTTGCATAGAACTTATTCCTTAAGATTCAATGCACCTGTGATCGATTTTGGGTAGAATCCTATACTAAGAACTGCAAGCCCACTTGCTATTATAATCTTAGTTGTATTAAAAACTCATGAGTATTTTGTAGTTTCTCATAAGTATTTCTATTTCACCAATCAATCTAGAACACAGGTTCCCAATCTTTAAAAACATTTGCTTCCGGCGGACCCCGTTTTTTATTTGGCGCCAAGGTAAAACCTTCAAAAGTGGGGTAACCAACATAATTGTTTATCGAAACCACAATCGAACCGAATAATCTTTTATCACAAATATTTGTAGACCCCCACTTACAACTTGTGGACCCCCATTTTTATTTCACGCTAACGTGGACCCTCTTGAATCCCTCGTGGACCCCTGGGGGTCCACCTCGACCACTTTGGGAATCACCAATCTAGAACATTGAGAATCTAGGTTGCCGTAATTGGACAAAAATGTACGTAATAGGGATTATTATCACACATATATTATACATGAATTTGTCCTGTATAAAAATACCTACATTTTGTAAAGAGAGAATAATTTTACAAAATCTATTCCAGGAATTAATATCAAAACAGGTAATACAAACAAAGCAAATACCTAAGATGACGCAACTCTGAGGTTAGCTTGCGGTGGCTTCGCCGTCACACCTATTTCCACCACAAAGCCCCATAAATATATTGCTGCTATAAAGCGTGTTTACGTTGTGTACCGGCATAAAGGGTACGGTAAATCAAGCATACGTACACGAGGCGTTCTATTTCAGTCGTGAAGGCTAGCAACCCGTGTATATAGGTGTATTTGAGTATAATAAAACCGATGGGCCACCTAATGGGAAGAACTCATTATCTATGGACATTTATAAGAGCAGTCACCAATATATGTACGTCCGGATTTAAATAAAAGCTCTTTGGGTCCCCTTTTTTGAAAAGATCCAAATTATAACGTTCCAGGAATACCTCAGGTGGATGATATACGTATCATATATACCTATACGTTACCTATAAATACGTACTTTACTTATACGATATTTTACGTTACGTTATTGTTTACTTTATCTAGTTTAACTTATACTTCACCTTCAATCCCTTCATTCAATGAATTAATAAAATACCTTTTACATAATAGTGTTTGACGTATATTAGGCAATAAATAAGGATAAACTTTACGCTACTTAATTATATTGTAGTAAAATTTTTGGTAGCAGAGTTTACATATCAGATTAAAAGTAAAACAAAATTATTATTGGCAACGCACCGTTGAATACAAATACGAACTCCACCGAGGCCCACTGAAATCATGGTAATTTAATTACAAGAATGTTCAAATATTTAGTAACGAAAGGTAGTTTAAACAACTGGGAACGCGGCGAATATTTTCATCTAAATTATTTTAAAATTAACACATTGGAAAATAACCATATTGCATACTAGCTGTTTCCTATTTCTTTATACCTGTAGCCTTTTATAACGGATTTTATGAACTAGAAAATCAAAAAATAATTTGCAGTGTACTATTTAAAGTCCTTAGTGATGAAATCCGGAAAAATATTTTACCTGAGTTGAAGTTCATGTCTTGTAAGGAACTCACTTGAGCTGCAGTAGTTTAGGCTCTGCGATAATTAATTGGCGAGTGAGTATCCCCCTAGCTTATATTTACGATATGCACTTATTATCTGCAGGACGGATGCAGCTTGGTGTTTTATTTAGGATCATTAGCTGTTATTATTAATAAGAACCTTGTAAAACCAGTCATATGACGATCATTCCTATATTTTAAGAACGAAACCTACACACCTGAAAGCTGTATAAAAAAGAGCTCAAAGGTGTATAAAGCTGATTGCCCTTGATATGTACAATAAATACGATGTAAAGTCATTCCCAATCGGTAATTCTGTTTACATGTCACGCTAACACACCAAGTGTGATTCGGTGACACGTTCTCTAAAGCTGGTTAAATACAATGTAATACACGGATACTAATGCAAAACTAATGAGTTTCCGGCTGTTTGAGTTGTATAACAATTTGCGTGGAAGTGGAGTTCTCAACGTGAATTAAGCCGGGACGTTTGTTCCAGTCGTTGCTGACACATGTCTCCCGGGGCACTAAGAGCATTTTGAACAAATTGGGCGTGTTCACGGTGTCGTCGTTCCACGCATTTATTTGCGCCCGGTCGCCGTCTCTGCTGAACAACTTGCTTGCGGGGCGTGGCGCCACTAAGCGCAGGGCGCCTAACCTCTCGCGCTCTAATTCGGGCTCGAGTCGCCGCTCCATGCAGGTAACCTTATTCGTCTACATCTAAGACGAAATAAGTGCAACGCAACTATTTATGCTATTTTCTTAGTTTTTATGTTCATGTACATGACTTAGGTAAAACAAGTTCTGTATAACCTTAAGTGTAATTCTTAGGTCGACGTTGCGTGTAAGCTGTACCAAGTATAGCAAGAAAATTACAGCTACAATTTCTACTTGAACTTATATAAAACTTGAATTATTCCATACCAAAGATAAAAACAGTATAGTAGCTTTAAAATACATTTTATTTGAAACAAAAACTTCGTAGGTAAGTACATAAAAGCAATGATGACATGTGAGATCCACGGAATGAATAATTAATTTAAGCTCCAATATGTATCGGAAAATATGGCATGGCATACGAATCATCCATTATCGAGAAAAATTTAATTACAATCGCAAACGTAGCCATTCGCCGACCTAAATCAGACTAAATAGATTTTAATGCTTTTATGGGCAATTTCGCATGTTACGTAACATATTATGTTACACATAACGAACAAGTGTTGTGAACATGAGGATATTATTTTCCAATAATAAATGTTATGATGTCCTAAAAATATGTAACTCAAGTGTAGATTTATTCTAATACACAGGCATAGATTAATATAGATTATACATAGTTCGCCAGGTGGTAGTATCAGTGTATTTCGACCATTGAAGTACCACCACCACACCTTTTTATAGCGTGAAACTATTGTCGTGTCTCGGTGAAAGGGTGTGGTGCCGGCTCACTTATATATGAGGCGACCATCGCAGTCGTCGTGAGTAGCAACGCCTCTGTGATTGACTTCAGATAGAACCCCTGTTCAATATGAAGTTGCTAACAGATGTCCATAGGTGGCGGTGACCGCTTATCATCAGGTGGACTGTATGATCTTTTGCTACTTCAATCTGATAAAAAATTCAAGATACAAAATATAAAACGTAGAAAATAGAATCGAAAAAAATGTATTTCCTCGTAAATAATCAGAGTTTTTAAACGCACATAACATTTATTTCAATTAATCTCTTTTCGTAGTCATCGTAAAATACCATCAATTAAATGAAGCGCGAAGCTAAATCACACTCGAAATGCCCATCGAGCCTCAGGGGCACTCAGCTTCGGAAATGCCGAAGTGGCGTGTCCTCTAATATTAGAAGAATATACGCCGTCACGAAAAGAGGCTATTAGTCTATTACTCGTTTGTAGCCCTTAGCAGTCTATCGTGTATAGCTTCATTTTTAACAAATTATAATGGAGATCGTTACAGGCAGACCGGAAAACGGTCAAGAGGGAATTACGTTTTAAGTAGAATACAAAAATGAAACTAACATTTTCTGACAATAATCATGATTCGTACTTTTACCTTTTACATTGGAGCATAATTAGAGGAAGGTAGTTTTATAATAACTTGCTTTTGGGACGTCAAAAGGTCTCAATGCTATTATTGATTACCATTACGAGGGAAAGGTTAACATTTTACGAGCGGTTCGTGATAAATAACTATCGACCCTTTGACGGGTCGTAAAATTACCTCGCAGCTTCATTCAATAATAAAAATCTAGGTGAAACTAGTTTGCAATGACTTTGTCGAGTAATATTGTAAACAAAACTTAAAAAATGACTTAAAAAAGTAAAAATCATTTAGGGGTGGTTTGCTTCTGAATATTTTTGTACTCATAAATGCATACTCCTTCTATACGAATGCGTATTTTTTGTGTTATGAACATGAATCAACAAAACATAATGAGTTCTTTTATTAACCTTCTCAATATTGTAAAAGTCTCGCGGTCTATAGTTATCGATATCAGTAGAGATATTTTCATTAATAATACCTTTGTTACTCGTGAAATAGATTCCAAATTAAACGCATTCAATATTGTTGCTTATGTAGGTTAGTGCAGGCCACAAATCCATGAACACGCCAGGGAATTAATACGATTTAGGTTGAATCGAGGTTAGGCTTGTTGTTATATGCTTGCACAACAAGTATTCGGGTACGTGATCACAATTTCGGTTTACTCAGATGTCCCGTGAAGAGAGCGAGGCCGCCGTTAGAGTTTCGCTCCCCGAAGGCACGACAGCCACGGTCGGCGTTCGTGAAGGCATGTCGGTGGAAGAATTTCTTGCGGCTGCTTGCGCTCGTCGCTCGCTCAATGCTCTCGAGCACTTCGTGCGAGTTAAGAAGCGACGAGACATGGAAGATCATAACTACTTTGTTCCACACCGAAGCGATCTTATTGAAACTTACGTAAGTATTCCGACTGGGAGTATCTAGTTATAGATGCCTGTTAATGACTTCAAATATAAAAAGTCGGATAAATTTCCGTTTAAGCATATTATTTTGGTCTTTTTAAACTGGAAGAAAATAATAGCACCCTTAGCCGAGTCTTCTCTATTAATAAGTTCGCGATATTGATACCCACGATGGTTATACCTAGATGTATAGCCGTTCGAATTACGTCGTTGTTTTAAAAGACAAGCCTTGTAATCTATTTAATGATCCTCTTTTGTATCCGGTGTAGCCCCAGTGGAGTGATTTGTTTTATGAAACCCTCTGAATTGAATTACTTATGAAAAAAAACTCTGCGCCGCTCGGATAATCCAGATAAATACTGCGATGTAAAATATAATTTGGACGTACAAAATGTCCTAATTTTAATATTTGAAACTGATTTTTTGTCGTACTTGGCCCTTTGACCTTACAATTCCAATGGATGTGCGGCAAAGTGAACAGATCTGTGTGTATAAAAAGCGACATGTGACCGGATATTACGTGAGTAGGGTCTGATGGAGCGAGCACTGGTTTTGTAAGCCATAAAGAAACCTTATCAATCAGTCGGCATAATAGTTTTTTGAATAAGTCCTGTGGAAACGAACAAAAGTTACAGCATGAATATGTTTTCATTCTTTCAACCGACTTTTAAAAGTTTTGGTATACTATATTGTATTTTATAGTTTTAGTAACACTGATTGTATGATTATCTAGTTGCACACTCACGAGGTGGTAGAGGTTTGTGCGAAAATTCTTTACCAAGTCGAGCTGCAGCGGAACACTTTGGAGCAGATGTGGGGCTTTAGCGTTGAGGCCGAACTTATAGAAAATGCTGAGCGACAGGATGAACTCTGCTGCTACGTCAGTAGGGTTGAGGACAAGAGCGTCGCTATGCAAAACGGTAATTTTTTTATTTTTCATTTTCTTCCTTATAAGCACTTAATATCGTATTTGTTTCCAAATTTACCTAATGAAAACTTAATGTGTCACATTCTTGTAACGACTACTTACGTGATTACTGTTCCTAAAGTGTATTATTTGACATACATATCTTTATTCTTTAAAGATAGGAAATAACGGCCACCACTGACGCTATGAGACGGTATTAAAATGATATAAAATGACCACAATTTCTGCATACATTGGTAAGACATATTTACGAGTATTTAATACTCTGAAATTTAAGGGGTGTGTATGGTACTAGACCTAAATTTGAAATCATAAACTTAAAATTTATTTCATTAACACCAGTAATCACCATAGTGCGGATTAATTGTCTCTCGTCATTGTTATCAAACAAAAAAACTTGAAAATCCCAGTTGCAATTTATTGTTTTTTTTTTTGCGCCAGGTATAATCAAAGGCGACGAGATAATGGTGATCAACGGAGCGATCGTATCTGACCTAGATATGATGTACTTGGAGAGCGTATTGCAAGAGGAGCTGTCTCTAGTCATGATGATGAGGTGAGTTTTTCAATGAGTGAATAAATGAATACATTATTCACAAATTGCACACAAACAATATTAAAAAAAGACTGTCAATAACATTTATAAAGTATGTTAATAACATTTATACGATGAAAAAAATCGGTACCCGAACTTTTGGAAAATGTTCTTGTGTAATATTTTGCGGTTAGTCAGCGATTTTTTGCAGCGACTCAGTATGTAGTAACGTTTTATGAACATTCTTATGTCACACTAACGCGCGACTATTTCAGCTGACGTGGAGTAGAACGGGAATGACGCGACAGCATCGCGACTGTGTCGCAACCTTTTGCGATTGTATCGGTATTAAATTATTACAAAAAACGACTTGTATATACGGGCTTAAGACGCCTAGGTCCTGTATGCATGTTATATTTTTTATCCGTTCACTCATTATCGTTTTCAACTTTATCTAATAAAAACTGAATTATATAAAATTCCTGTAAAGACTTCTTACATGATTACAGCTCCTAAAATGTATTATTCGACATACAACTTAAAGACGTGTAGTCTTTAAGATAGAGAATAACGGCCACCACTGACGCTACGCTAAATTACTACAAAATACAACTTGCATATCCGGGCTTAGGACGTCTAGGTCTATATGTACGTAATGTTTTTTCTATCCGTCTTCTCATTATCATTTTAATGCAATTCGTTGGTCGTCAAGCGTGTTAACCGCTGTTCATTAATCAACGGGCTTTGTGCGACGCATTCGTTAGCATCGATTCGCATAATTTGATGCACTAGCATCGAATTCGTTATGAACTGGCCATTAAAAAAACAATCAGAAGCCGAACAGTGAACTCTTTTCCGGAAATTATTTTAATACAGTTCAAATAAAGAAAAAAGCGAGTTAAAAATCACAGCGATTTTCGTTACTGCAGCAGATCCGAATAATGAGGTTGAGTCAATAATGATTTAAATTTCCCAATTTTAAAACTGACTTTAAACGTTAAGATTATGTCTATCAATTTTAATTGAATCGGTCTGATATTTAAATAGTGCAAGCAAACATTATTTAATATATTGTTGATATTGTCAAATAGTTAAGAAAATTCGAAAGTTACATTAATTAATATTAAACGATTATAAGTCATTTGTTGTTTAAATGTAAATGTCGGACATTTAAGCGTCATTCAAAAAATTGAACTACAGAAACTCGGTGCTATAATATCCGGCGATCAACTGAATTTAAATACAAAGCGCATAAAATCGCAACAACTTGCCCTCGTTCCGAGCGGAGCGGGCTTGATGGCAGGAAGCTCAGCGCGGAACAAATCGGAAGGCGGGCGCGGCGCAGGCGGCGGGGCCTTCATCGCCATTTCCCGCCCTCATACACCTGACCTTTCGACCGCGACAAGTTTACTGAAGCGCTAGCTCCGACCTACATACTCCCTCGCCCTATAGCCCTCGGCCGCCTAGCGCCTCTCTCGCCACACCGGCCATTGTGAGCGCCCGCAATCGAGCCTCTTCACCGCGCAACGATACACCGCCACGCCGCTGCGTGAATTAATGCCCCGCTAAATTCTGATCTCGAAACTATCGCGACATGTTATTGTTGTGACTTTATTGTCTTCGGATAATAACGCCGCCTCACACAACCGAACGCAACACATTATTCTTGTAGCCGCGGTAAGTTTGTGGACGTTAGCACTTCCCCTTTTACCCTTTGTGCGCCCGACGCCTTAAATCTTCTCATATTAACCTTTGACTTGCGTAAACCACTTATCTTTCTTTGAAATGTTTCCTTTATGTCGTTCGAGCAATTCCTGTTTAAGCTGCAAACCTCTACCAAACATTATAAACTACTTCCGTAACTTCGCCGGTGTAGCTCGACTTTGTCATTGAATATTGAATGATGCGGACGTAGACAATGCCTTCAAGGCATCTTCGTAAAAGCATACTTTAATATCGAATTTTTATATTCACAAAAGCTCATAGATGCTGGTATTTATTCAGTAAACATTTTTTTGCTTTATTTTGATGTCAAATATGTGACATTTGCTACATATACATTGTGTCATATAAGATATTCAGAATAATTTATAAAATAGTATAAGGACTTCAATATGGAATAAAAGTATACCCTTATGAGAAAGTGAGGGAGAATATTGCTACGTAAGAACTAAGAAGAGCTATCTACATGCCCCCATGACATGAATAAGTAGGTCTTTTTATTAGCGATAAGGAAGTTTGTGAAGTAAGAAGCGTGTAACCAACACAGATGATAAGTTATTTACATGATTCTCATATTGGCCTTTTTCCTCCTTTTATATGAAAGTTAGATTAAATATTCTCGGATTTATATCACCATATATATGCTACAATAATCATATATAATAATTATCCCGCCATAACATTATTTTGACAGAAAAAAAAGTAATATAAATAATTCAAAATTTTAGCACAGAACGTTTAATTAAAACATTATTAATTTACGTGTTTTAATTTATTCACGAAATTTTGTATAAAATAATAAATATAATGCATCGAGACATAGTTATCTATTGTTGTCTCGTGTATATGCATTAATTATATTATAATTTACTTGACTGAAAGCTTTGGCATTCTTTAGAAGTTACCTCAAGGCGAAAATATAATAGAACGTTATTAGAATCATTAGAACCATCTACTGATTAATTTTCTTAGAATATTGACGTCGCGAGGGGTCTTTGTGATAACAAATCAGAATATTCCAAGGTTAACTGTCTGTGGCAATCGCTTCGACTGATTGTCTTTTGGATTTGGAAACAGATTTTGACGTTTGAAGTTAGGTACTTTCCGTTTGACTTGCAAATGAAAAT
Source organism: Cecropterus toxeus (assembly GCA_018249875.1). NCBI lineage: Eukaryota > Metazoa > Arthropoda > Insecta > Lepidoptera > Hesperiidae > Cecropterus > Cecropterus toxeus. The sequence goes on along the minus strand of DWNE01003371.1, from coordinate 1,348 downwards.
TGTACATATTTTACAGTATTCAGTCCCGGAACTATTGAACTATGTACGCCGATAGGTCGATAGTTTTGTGTGGTTTGGATTCTTAGTCTACAAATTTAACCCTTGAGAACAAGTCTTCTGGAAAACCGGAGGGTGAAATCGATACTGACGTACTGAGAGCCATAATCGAACCAGATTTTAATATAAACACGATGGATTTTGTTGTATAATGAAGTGATATTTTATGAAATTGTAACAAATAATGACCATGTTCTTTACCAACCAAGACCAAGTATGGTTAAAATGGAAAGGTACCAACGCCGGAACGATTTCTAACTTGAAGGAGTAGCATGTGGATCCTAGCTTTTACATCTGAGCCCTCAGTCGTGGTGACGCATTTGTGATCCAATTTAAGGTAGAACCCCTATTCTATTCGACGTTGGATGATATTAATTAGTATCTCATAAAAAAGACTAGAAACCATGTTTTCTTATAACACGGAAGTAGTGGACGAACATGCAGTCCACCTGATGGTAAGTGGCTACTGCCGATCATGGACATGTAATCAATCCCACTTGAGGTCTTACCTGACGTTAGCCACAGATGCATTGCTACTCCTGATGTTTAAGTTAGAATATCTCAAATAAGTATATCGCCGTTACCGCATCCTTCAGACCAGAATATAGCAGCGCGTAGTACAGCTGTTACTAGGCAGCAATAGGTATGGTGGTGGTGTTTCTGAAGTCGAACCACAAACAGTTCCACCTTTGAACCACCACATACATGAAATTACTAACTGTAATAAAAATAGATGATGTACGATACTCAAAAGGTTGATTGAGGCAGTCGAATTTAGGTAAGGCTGCCAAACAATGTCGCAAATTTATTCAAAGGCTGATACTGTAGAACAGACCTGGGAACGTAATGGGAAATATCGGCATATTTCAAATAACGTCATACTGCAATATAGTATGGAAGTCAAACATTCCTGTAACTGAAGAAGAATTTATTGAAGACTCACACATTGATAGATTTTCTCCCTATAAAAATAGAGATTATGAAGAAGTCTACTGCTTTTTTCACTTCGCTCACTAACAATAACTTCAATAACTGCTTATTGCTATACTTTTTCAGAATTTGGGTAACATTTTACTAAGAAATTTTATCAAGTACACAAAATAATAAAAACATCCATCTAGTCGGTTCGCTGAAAAACATTACAGCGTGATTATTTCGAATACATAGGTTAGTGTATTTGAGAACGAAACAAAATACTTGTATCTATACTTAATATTATAAAGCAGTAGAGTTTGTTTGGTTGAACGCGCTAATCTCAGGAACTACTGGTTAGAATTGAAAAAATATTTTT